>PVLA01001495.1:190366-352508 GCA_004027455.1 Hydrochoerus hydrochaeris
AAAAAAAAAAAAAAAAAAAAAAAAAATTTGCTTGGACTTACATGAGCCATTTAACTTCTGATACGTCTCTGTTTATAAAGATCATTATATCCTGCTGTTACGGGGGTCCCACAAAAGCCTCACACTCTCATAGGCTGGGGTTTCGGAAGGTGACCAGATCACGGGAGCTTAGAGCTGACTTGCTGTCAGGAGGTAGGGTCTGGCCAGAAGAGGCGGGTCAACGGGTGGTGGCCTGGAGGGGTGCATCCCCTCTCCCCCACCACCCTTCCCTCTCTGCTTCCTGTCTGCCATAAGTTAATAACTTCCCTTCCCCCCTGCCATGCTGTCCTACCTTGGAGACACAGCAAAGCTCACCTCTCTTAAAGTATAGATGTCATCATATATTTTGTCTCAGCAAGGAAGAAAGTGACTAAGACACATGATCTTCCTGTCAGCCCAGCAAAAGACACTTTCTTTACCTTAGGCACCATCTTGCCATTTCTTCTCCTACCTCACGTATTCTGATGTCTGAATGGGCGTGGAAATGCAAAGACATTCATTCTAGCTTTCGTGCCATATCACACAAAATAATTCTCCTCTTTATCAAAACTTAGAAAAATCCAGCTTTTAACCACAGTGAACCATTTTCCCCATGTACCATAATGATGACCAAGACACCATATAATGCCACAATAGTAGGCTTTTCCTTCCCACCTGCTGTCATTTGTGAAACTGTTCTAGATATATCTCAAGCTCTGACACTAGGTGGATCAAAATCCTTATGTAGCTTCACATTAGGATGTAACCTATGGATTTCCTTCCCTTACACGCTCCTATTCACCTTACCATCGAAAACTTTGCCCAATACACTGTCCATCTGTCTGTTCAGTCTCATCATTCACTGCTTCCTCACTTTCCTGAACCAAAATATTCCTGGACACTGCATCTGTTCAGGGTTATGCTTTTGTTTTGCTTTTTCCCTCTGCCAGGAATGGCTCTTTCCTGGCATATTTAAACCTGTTCAGATCTACACATCTTTCAAGTTTCAACTCCATATCAAATCCTCTTCAAAACCTCCCCTCAGCCTTACTGTTTAACTCCTCCTCCTCTAGCTTCTGATGTCTTACAGACAATTGTATCATGGAATCACGTGAAACATACTACCGTTTTCTTTGACTTACTTCACTAGGAATCTATTTGTTCAAAGTGTGTGGACCACACTTGACTGACACAATGGCTATACAAGTGCAAGAGTTGAGTCACTGAGATTTGAAACAAATATATCATTACCATTTTCTTTCACTGTTGTTTGCAACTGATGGTTTTTAATGATATAAAATCACCACTCCGAAATTCCTCTAAATAACATTGAGTTCATCATTCTGTTTCTTGTCTTGAGTTGCAAGTATGACTTGATCCCATCAAGAGAGTCAAAATGTCTCTCTTTACTCTTTGTCATGTATATAATCTGATTCTGTCTCTACAGTACAATTGTTCACCCAATCTTAACTGATAAAATCTTATGAGTCACAGTCTGAGGTCACAAAGATGAGTTTGTATGTTCACTGCCCATGAGGTTCATGCGTAGTCTAGGGAACGACATCCATCTAATCCTTTAGGATGAGTGCTGCTGTGGAGGTCAATGCACGATCCAGAGAATGCAAAGAAAGAAATGATTAACTCTTGGCTTTGAAGAATAGGTTGTGGTAAATGCTACAATGAGAATCAACAAAATGTTTTAGACAAGGTGGTATTTAAACGGGAACAGTTTTCCAGGTAGACACCTGACTTACCAAGTATCCCCGAGGAAGTGACATCGTGCAGCTGTGGGTGGCAGGCAGTGTCATTCAGTGTGTGCGTAGCTTAGGGAGCAGGGGGGCACGTGGCAGGACGTTGGACCACAGATATGGCTGGGGCCATGTCACAAAGGCTGAGGGAGTCAGACTTCTGCTTTTAATGATATGGACATACATTCTATGGTTCTATGAAGGACTGTTACATAATTAGCTTTGTATTGCAGTACACTGAGACTGAAGAAAAACATACTAATTACAATGTCTCATCAGTAATCTTGGAAAGAATTGAAGATATGAAAATGTAGAACCAAGGAGCAAAAGAAACAACTGGTGCTAATTTAAAGGCAGCAAGCAAAGTTCTAGGTGGATTATACATAGTGAGCATCAACAATGAAAGCTAGGAGAAAGCTTCGCTTCTAGTTAGTGTCTGATGGTGGCAGATAAAGATCCTAAATTGAGCGTCAGGTCAGTTGAGTTTGAGGAATCCGAGGGTACCTTTGATGTGCCTATGCTGATCTTCCAGATGGCTTATTTTAAAGCCATGGTGGGGGTGGAGGTTCAAAACAATAAGAAAGGGGAGAGGTAAATGAGTCCACATAATCCCTTGTTCATTTGTTCTGATTCCAACACTGAAGCATTTAGAATGATAGGTTTTTAACTACCAAACTAAGCGCCTAATATTAAGAGAAAAAAGGGTTTGTCTTTTCATCTTCTTGACCATGCTTCTGAATGCTCCCAAATGAAAGCCTTACCAGTCAGTTTTCTGCTTTTTGTTGGGTGGAGAAACTGGTACTTGTTAAATGCTGACAGTTTACAAACCTTGCATCCTAATCCCTACAACAATCCCCCTGCAAATTAGTATGATTATCCCAATTTTATAAATGAGAAACTCCAAAGCCCAGAGAATTTAACAGACTTTCTCGAGGTCCCCCAAATACAAGTGGCCGCATATAAATCTACAGCTGTATGGTCCGAAAGCCCATGCTGCTTCTGTTAAATGAGGCTGATTGTCGAATACTTAGGGAATACATGGTCTCCAGCAATCAGACCCAGGAAAATAGTCAATTATGGCAAGACCAAGGTGTCTCCCTCTCCCTTATAGCATGCTCTAAAAAGTACTCCTCTGTAGGAACATTTCTTCCAAGTGCTCAAATTCAGTTTCAGAAATGACCACACTTATCTTACCCACGATATCCTTCTGATGATTTGCTGAAGCTAAATGAAAAACTGTCCAATCAAATGATAAAGGGATCCATGAGAAACAGGCAATAGTTCTAAAAATCTCTTCCAAATCTAAGTGGAACTTCACATCTACTGACTGGGAGGTGACCCACACATCTTTAATCGGTCACCCTTCCAATACCAACTTCCAGTGCTTCTCAACCGCGGTGGAAGTTTTCACCCTAATAGAACAAGGGTGGCTACAGATGCAAGAAGATTTCTCTTGGAATCCCTGTGTTAAGAAATAAAAATGGCATTGGGATCAAGAACAAATAGCACTCAATCGGTAGACAAATGAGTAGACACAGCTCAGTCAGTGTCCCCTCTTGGTACTTCTCTCGTCCAACAAAGCACAGTAATACCTGGTCCTTAATCCTGGGAAATTCAAGTCAGCATTCACATGTCCCTGGGAAAAATGTGAGTGGTAAAAGAACTACTAGAAATAAGTTTGCATTTTCTTAATAGCACTAACCACACTGTACAACATATGTCAAAATTTTAAAGAGAACAGAAACTCCTAGTGCAATATATATAGATCCTAAGCTTTGATGTTCCTGTAACTGCCACTTTATTTGTACAAAATCACCTAGTTGTTTTTTTTTTGAAAAAAAAATCTTTTATGCCTCATGACTAACTTGTCAAACATTATTTTAACTTAAATAACAGTGAACTCCATGTGGCAAACCTTGAAAAGTCTCCTGTTTAAAGACAGTCTGCCTTTATGCAGTCTTTAATATTGTTTTTTATTACAGAGGGCATGCTGCTGAGAGAAATTTCATACCTAGGTTTGTGTGTCAGGGTCCGTGCAGCCACATGAGTCACAGCCGCAGCCACCACAGGGACCAATGCCTGGAGCCTGCATCTCTGGGAGTTAAAATTGAAACCAAGAGCTTCTGAACCCAAGAGAAATCAAATCACCCATGCACATTCTCAGGCTTTGCTTTCACACGTCAATTTATTCTCGTAACACTGTTTTTCTAATTATGCATTTTCACAAATTTAAAGCAATCACCTTAGCTCCCAAATCAAGCCATTCATTTTAGAATACACTAAACATTTTTTCTGGTCCCACTTCATTTGGTTCAGTAAAAATCACTCCCCTTCTACCATTACCACCACTGCCAACCCCCACAGTACTTCTCATTGTCTGGCAAGGATGGACCCGATTTCCCTTTCTTCCCCCACCCCCTGGCCAGTTTTGTACTCTCCAGAAAGAGCTGTTTGAAGTGCTTCCCAACAGCCTCGCTGAGGAGGAGGGAAGGAGGCACAGAAATGCTGTGTGACTTAGTGAGCTTGAAAGGTCTGGACATCAGAGGAAGGGAAGTAGGGGATTTGCACGAGAGAGGTTTTCTTGGTGATTAAACTGAACGGAATTGTTTTGGAGGAAGTGGTCCCTGCTCCACTCATGGGTGGTGGGGTGTGCTGAAAGGCAGGAGGTAGGAGGAGGGCTATAAACGGACTCTCACAAGTGCTCAGAAGTCCCCTGCATTATTTCAGCGGTACTTTTTCCATTTCTATCTTGCAATTGTTACTCATGGTTTCTGAGAATGCTAGAGTATTGGCTTTGTGTTCTTTGCCGTTATGTGAATTACTTTAACTGGGCAAACAAGCTGTAGTCAGTTTTCAAGGTCACTCTTGTGTAATTCCTCAGATGACCCCACACACCCTCTGAAACAATGGCAAGTGCAGATTCTCTTTAAAGAATTCTAAGAGTTGAATAAGAGTACATTGATTTTTGCTAGAAACCATGGGCAATCCTTTTCCCTTAGAATTTTTCTTATGTTACCTTTAGGGTTCTGAATAGAAGATTCAAAAAATTTCTTTACAGCAGAACTTGGATTTGAGCAATTATCTCTGGGAAACTCAGTGGCTGCATTTCTCTTGTTTTCTAATTGCAGGGATTCTTACATCTCAAGATAACACACTCATCAAAAAAAAAAGGGGAAACTTTAGATGAAATCCAAGTCACTAGATGTGTTAGAAACAGATCTGAGTAAAACCCTAATAACTCTATGAGTGAAAAAAGTGTTTAAACCATTCTTGAATGCTGCTTAGTATTTGAAGTTTGAAAGCATCATTTGAATCTATATCTTTAATGTTAATCTATTTGTCAGGGGATTGCTGTAGAGAAAAGAATACAGGCTGAAAACTTAAAGAAGCTGGTTTGCAGGCAAATCTGATGTGTGACCTGGACTTCTCTAACTCTTGGGTCTCTTCTTTGTGAAATGAATTAGACTAGATTTTTGAGATGCCATTAGTGTAGATTTAACTTTGCACAAGGAAATAAATACATTTGTAAAGTAAAGATCCAGCTTCACAGAGGAGAGAAAAAGCAGGCATATGTGTGCATTGTTGAAAGGTCTTGAAGTTAGGAATGAATTTACTGATTCATTCACTAGCTCACTGATTAATTCAATTTATCCAGTCATTCATTCTTTAATCATTTTTTTGAATATCAGTCTTTTTAGGTGCTGATGTATCATATCATTATTAATATTCCTAAAGAACTCTCAGGGTAATGAATCAGCACTTCCTAATTTTTTTCTGATGGTCTCTCCTTTTGTTTCAGCCACTCTTACAGAGTACATTTTTCTACTTCCTACTTGCTAATAGAGGTTTTGATAAATAAAACCAGACTACTTAAAGGACATGAATTTTTAATTATTTCATCAGTGAATTATATCCCTGAAAATATTTATTGCATATATTAGTAATTCTTAAATCATTGGTTAAATGTGTAACTTTTCCTTCTCTCACTATCTCTTTTTCAAACACACCAGACTTTATGACTCACATACCAGGAATGTTTGTGGGCTCCCAATGGTCCTTTTGCGCAGAGCTCTTTCCCTCTCATCTCCTTTTAAATCTCTACCTTTTTAGCTTATAATTTACATGAATGTACCTGGAGAATTGCCCATTGATTTATTCTGCTCTCTTTTCTATAAATATGTCCAATTAGTTAATTTTATGATTATTAAGTACCATTGCTTCTAGCATTTGTGACTTAACCAACATTATTCTTTCATTTTTCTGCTGGGGATTTTCTATCACAAGAAATTTCTTAACATGTACTTACTCTGCTAATAAATTTGATTTTCTTCCACTTTTGTAGCTATTAAGATTTCACGTAAGCCATATTAATTTCAATGGCTTTCTTCTTCACTTACTTCCCTTTCTCTAATTCTAAGCTTCTGCAAAGTGCCAAAAAACCACTTGTTTCTTTTTATAATATTTTTAAATTTAAAAAATACTGAGTATTTAAAATCCCCAACAGGAACTCTCTGACAGGGGCACAGGGTGCTTCTGATTGTCTCTCTGACTCTGCATGAAGATGTGCAGCAGCTCCACCTGGGAGGTTTCCTTGTGTCCCTCGTGAAAACTGGTCAGAATGCAAACTCAAGAGAAGCTAATTCTTATGAAAATAATCACAAGTTAATGGAACTTAAGATTTTAAGAAACATTACAGGGAAATGTAGTTTAAGTAAAGAAAATGATGTCAACCACAGTTTCATCACTATAGGAATATAATGAAAAATGTTCTACATAATACACTGGTGAATTCTGAGTGGATGATCATGCTCTCAGATAATTCATAGAGCTGTACATGAAAACCAGAAAGTCTCCAAGCACTAAGACCACCTACCCTTCTTTTTCTGTGCTGTGTGGTTTGTATCTAATAAAATAAATAAGCACAACCTCCTGACATAAATAAAGCAATTATGCCTTTGTGTCTTTTATTTCTTTTGGATTATATTCAATTATGGCACCAAGAAACTCTTAGAACTAATAAAGAATTCAAACCCTGTGTGGTGGTGCATGCCTGCCCAACACCATGGGCAGCTGAAGTAGGACCGCAATTTACAGGCCAGCCTGGGCAAGTTAGTAACTTCACAAAGCCTTGTCTCAAAAGGCAAAATAAAAAAGAGCTGGGGATGTCACTCAGTGTGAAGTCCCCAGTAGAAAGGAAAGAAGGAAGGAAGGAAGGAAGGAAGGAAGGAAGGAAGGAAGGAAGGAAGGAAGATAAGGGGCTCAGTAAAGTTGCAGAGTAGAAAATCAATATACAAAAATCACTTGCACTTCTATGTACCAGAAAGCAAACACCTGAAAAACAAATAAGCAATATTACTTACAATAGCATTGATAAGAGTAAAATACTTAGAATAAATTTATGATTTGATGATCTCTTGTGTTCATGAAGCAGAAAAGTTAATGCTGGTAAACTGTCAATACTATACGATGATCTGTGGATTCAGTGCATTCTTATCAAAATGCCAAGGCTGTTTTCCATGGCATGAGAAAAACCATCTTGTAAAATATGTGTGGAACCACAAAAAACCCCAAGTACCCAAAGCAAACTTGAGAAAGAGCAAAGCAGAAGGCAGCATAATTTCTTATTTTAAACTATGTTGCAAAGTTATTGTAATAAAAAGGTATAGTACTGACTTAAAAACAGGTGCTCTTAACTGGTAAAAATGAATAGCACACACAAGAATAAGCCCATTATATGGTCAACAATGTGAAAGGGTGTCGAGGATACACAGTGAGGGATATGTAGTCACTTTCTTCCAGGAAAACTATATCTAAATGCAAAGGAATAAAACTATACCCTAATCTATAATTGTCACGTTAACTCTAAATGACTTAAAGATTTATATGTAGGACTTCACATCATAAAACTCTTAGAAGAAAGGATAGGGAAAATTCCTTAACATTGATCTTGGCCATGATAGTTGTGATATGAAACCAAAAGCACAAAGCAAAAATTTAAAAATAGTATTACATCAAACTAACAGGTCTCTGCAGAGAAAGGTCAATAATCAGAAACATGAAGAGAGAAGCTACCAGATGGGGCAACCCATCTGCCAGTTATGTATCTGACAGAGGTAAATATCTCAACTAGATTAAAAAAAAAAAACAACTCACGACTAAATAACAAAGATAATGCTACTTTTAAAACAGAAAAAGAACATAAATATTTTGCAAAAGAGACATAGAAATGCCCAACAAGTACCTGAAAAGTTGTTCTACATCACATACAGCTCTGCAAAGGAATAAAACTACAAATCAAAACTACAAAGTGTTATCACCTCTGCCCTACTGGAGTGGCGGTGATCAAAACGTTCAAACAAGTGTTGTGATGAGATTGAGAAACCTTGGCACTGTGATGGGAAAGTTTTCCAGTACAGAAAGCAGAATGGAGTTTCATCATAAAGTGAAAAATAAAACTACCATAAGATCTAGCCATCCCATTTCTAGATATACTAGTATATCCTAAGGAAACAAGAAAATAAAAGACATCTACACTCCTATGTGCATTGTAGCTTTATTAACAACAGCCAGAAATAAGGGAGGAAAACTAAGTACTTGTCCATGGATGTATGGAAAGGAAATAATATGAATAAGGAATAATACGTATAATAAATCATATATAATGGAATAATACATATCATGGAATATTATCCGGCCATAAGAAGTAGGGAAATTCTACCATTTGGAACATTATGGATGACACTGGGGATGTTATGCTAAGTGAAAAAAGTCAGACTCAGAAAGACCAGTCTGATTCCAATTAGATACGGAGCTTTTGTAAAGCCATGGGGTAGTCGTCGCGGGCTGCCGTGGGAGACACGGTGAGGTCGGGTCAAGGGCTTGGTGTTTCCGTTCTGCAGTGAAAACATTACAGAAATCTAATTCACAGCACAGTGACTATAGTTAACAATACTCAATTTTGTACTTGAAATTCGCTAAGGAGGTAGATTTTAAATATTCCCACCACATGAAAAACAGTAGCTATGTGAGACAATGGGTGACTTAGATAAAGGGATTGGAGAGAGAATTCCATAACACATATACTTATCAAATATTCACATTATACATCTTAAACTTACACAATTTTGGGGACCGAGTATACCTCAACAGTACTGGATATCTCTGATTCAAGCAATAATTAAAGATGTAGTCAGTGGTGATAATCTTCCCCCAGTCCTGATGAAAGCCTGAGAAATTCCATGTCTGTCAGGTAACAGCAGCCTGAAGGCCACTCTAGGTTGCCAGAGTGGGGTAGCATTAAGCATCTCCACTCCCAACCCACCCCAGCTGACTCAAATCCGTACAGTCTGTGGTGGAATTTGTGGTTAGTTTTTTCTTTGCGTGTCCCTTCCCTCCACCCACATTGCTGAGGACCCGTGACCTTGGCTCTGGTAAAGCTGGTAAGGTTGTTCACTCCACAAAGACTCCTGCAATGGGAGCCCCTCCACCTCCCCTCCCAAGGAGCCTCAGGGCTTTCTCCCTTGAGAAGCCTACATCTGGAACAGGTGGATTGCTAAAAACACTGTTTGCTCCACAGTGTCAGTATGGCGTTCTCCCCTCTCCCCCACCTCTTTCTGTCTGTCTCTGTCTCTGTCTGTCTGTCTGTCTGTCTTTCTGTCTCCCTCAATGAATCAGTAATCTTCAAATGATACTTCTTAGACATCTGGAACATATTTTAAGCTTTTTGCATGATCTCACAGGAGCCTCCCACACAAGATTTAAGGTGGGTACCCTGAACCATGGAACTTGGGGGTTAGTGAGTTCCAAAAATCAGCAAGACGCCTCTGAGAAATAATGACCACTCGCTCACCCCTTTTGATACTTCTCAGTGGTTTTATAGCTGCAAAGTATGGTCAAAACTATGATGCATGTTTAAAATTTGGAAACTTTTATTACAGTGAATGACATATTGCTATAAATTCCTTGAGCTCAAAAATCCTCCTCGTTGCTTTGAGCACCCTTATCCTGGTTTTGCCACTATCCGAGACAGTTCTGGAAGTCCTCTTTCTCGAGTGTCTTTAGTTGTACTTCCTGACTGCCTCCCTGTCCTGAACTGATTTAAAATAATGATCACTTTGACTTGGGGGAGGAGCCAGAAGTCACACTGTGCCAGATCCTGTGAAGAAGGTGAAAGAGGACTCAGTGCGACGCTGCCTTTCCACTGGACAGCACTGGGCAGCAGCTTTAGCTGTATATTTCATCATACCTCATAGGACAGCGCAAAAGAGGCCATCTAGATCAGCCTCAGATGGTGAGAAGAACAATGGCATACAGATATTCAAAGCAATGGGAGGTTTTTAAGGGGGATTGATGGCACTGTGTCTTTTAAGGCAATAATTCTTTTTAATTTAAACATTCACCATATATTTCAATTACATATGTAACTGGCTTTGGTTCATCTACTTGGAATTTTCCTCCACATATTCTAACATATTAGTAATCCACATTGACTTCATACCTCAATCAAAGATATAAAATTTCACACCCCATTTTACAGTTGTGCACAGGACTTCTCTGCCTGTTCACGGAGTCTTTTACAGGCTGGGAGCAGCCCTTGTTTGTAGTGGACACACAGCTTAGCAAACGCAAGCTATTAGTGGGGGACAGGAATCAGTGACACTGGCCAGATGAGAGCTGCAGAGTGCTAAAGAGAATGGGCCTCTTCACAGGCACCGATGTCACTTGGCCATTGTAAGAGCAGTGACCCCAGACTTTGCACCAAAAGTTGAAAAATCTAGATTTGTATGGGAAGTCCCCATAATTTTGAATGTAGGCTTCGAGTGTTTAAAAGCCTCGCTCAGAATTGACTTACACTGAAATATTAATGGGCTAGAATCATGAAAAAAATAAAGAGTCTGCCTTGTGCCTATCAGCTTTGGCTGACATGCTGTGCCCTCAACCAGGTCCACCTGTCACACCTGCTTGTGTGCAGACAAGCTCAGGAGAGAAGGACACAGAGCAAGCCAAACCCTGATTCTGCCCTGAAAACAAAGCTCAAGGTGGGAATGTGGTGTTCCCGCTCTACGCAAGCAACGCACACGCTCACTCAGCACCCACGTGGAAGAGGATGGGGCAGTGGGTTAAATGCACTTATGCCGCTCGCGATGGAGTTATTTTTTGCTTTCCTTGTGCGTCTACAAACATACAGATGAACAAAACAAGCAGAGCAGATTTCCTTTAATCACACTAATCCTGGGCTAAGTGCACCCCTCTTCCTGCCTCGCTTTGCCTGTTCAAGTGTTGCTGCTGATGTAAGCGCTGAGGGTCATTATCTGCTGGGGCATTAATCCCTCCTGGGCGGTGGCATTTGTAGCCCAAATTCAAAACATGTTTTTTTCAAATTCTTTGAACCTACAAGGCTTAAGCCGCTGAACCTTAGATGCCATCCCAAGAACCCCAAATGGAATCTTGTGTTGTGTACACAGACAGAGCTGCCTGCTGGCTCTCCTCGCCCTCCTCCAATGAACGGCCAGGGGGCTGGTGCCTAAAGCAATGTGGATGGGCAGGAGGCAGAGCTCCTGCCACTGCTTCTGATTTGGCTCATGCTTTGACACTTTTATGACAAAATGCTGCAAACACAGGAGACATTTAGTTGTGATAAATAACTATCACATCAGTTATTTGTCATAAGTAATTTTTTATTCATAAATAAACTCATCTTATTTTTGTCCTCCTGTTATGAGAATTGCATTGAACATCTACTACTGATTCAGTGATGAAACCAGTGTTTACATAGCTACACATTTTCCACTGACGCAATTTGACAGACACAGCATAATGAGTTTTCAAGTATTTCGGTATACTGTTCACTATACTGACTCAAGAATAGCTTAAAGAGTACGTGACATAATGTAAATGTCAATTAGCTTGATTAGGTAATTCTAGAATGTATACATAGTCCAAAGTATCCTGTTGTACATGATAAACGCATGCAATTTTGTCAGTTTAAATGAATAAATTATAATAAGAGTAGTTTAATGAAATTTTTCAGGAGTATTATCTACTGTCCACCTAAATTATTGTTAAATATAGTATAACATATGCTAGGAAGTAAAAAGTGAAAACAATTATTAATTTAATAAAGAAGTAGATAACTAGTTGCTGTATCAGAGTATTAATGCTTCCTCCACGTTAGTTCGGGCTCACAGTGAATGTGTGCCTCAAGGTGGTTGTCATACTTTTAAAGCTACCACAAGTACTACATACACATAGAGACACGCCTAAAGTGAATGGATGTACAAAGATTTCTTTTCAGTCTTAGTTCTGTAGGGCCAGGGATATAGCTGAGCCCCAAACACACCTGCCTGGGAAGCACAAGGTCCCGAGTTCAATTTCTAGTACAAAAATTTTTTTTCCCAGTCTTAGTTGTAAAGAGTTAAACATTGAGATGTATTTAAACATTCAGATGTATTTAATTACAACATAAAATCAAATTGTTTAAAGCTCAAGGTCTTAATTTATAATAGCATGTGCTAACTGATGGCACCGAACTTTTGCTATTTAAGGAAATGCCACACTTCTGAGTGATGTACCCTAAACCATAAACTAAAATTTATACTGTGTTTCTACTGCTCTTTATTGACTTGGAACAGAATAAAAATAACAGTTTTGGGGCTGCTGCAGAACCAAAGTGTCTGGTTAAAACATTTCATTGCCCCAGTTTCCTCAAACTTTGGGTATTGAAGGAAAATGTTTTTTTTATTAGAGACAGAAAATGGAAAGGAGGATGCTCTAGCCAATGTGTTGTCGCATTAAAAACAGAGCCATGCCCTCTGAATTTCTCCAGTTTTGCCTTCAAGCAATCCAAGATGCCTTATTTCCTTTAAGAGGACAAACTGCCTGTGATCTGCTTCACTGAAGTGGCGGGCCAGGCAGCTTTAGGAAGCAAGATGTGGAAGACAGTGCCATGCAATTTGAAAGCTGTGAACAGTAGAGATGTTCACAAGAGTTTAGTTAACATGCTTCCTGGAGAGGAAGAGAAGTACTTGCTAAAGCCAGCCACTTTTCCCAGAAATATGACCTTGTCCACTCTAGAAGAATAATGCACACCTTCGTGGTAAAGAATCACCAAGAACCAGAAATGTTCAAATAGACTCATCATCATAGGAATTGGTGCCATTATTGACATCCAGAAAGTTTTGTCAGTAGGCAACAGTTTCTGCTGGACTGAGTCTGGGGAAATGGCCATCTGATTCATCCAGGAAGAAAACTCTCTGCATAAGATACAGATCAACAGTTGGTATCTTGTAGATCCACAGAAGTAGCTTAAATAAGACAAACATGGCAAGTGTCTGATCAAAAGGGACAAGAACGCTCTGTGAACTTTATGGCTTTCCTCTTGGAAGACTTCAAAGCCTCTGATAAATAATGTCATGAGCCATTTCATAGACAAGAGACAGATAAGGGGGAAAATAGCACTCTCCTTCCCGCATGGGCATAAAATCTGAAAAGATAAAAAGAGAGGCAGGCCTCTGTGCAGGCTTCTCTCAAATTAAAAAAAAATGAGAGAGAGAATGAAAAAGAAAAAAAACACCATATAAACCTAACAGAATGCATCCAGCTACAACTCTGTGCTGACTATAGGCCCAAAAGGACTGATTTTCTTAGTCACCTTGATCATTTTAGGGAAAAAAACAAATTATTTCACTAAACTTCCAGTTTTCCTATAGCTTCCTTTTCCAATCCTGCTTGCTAACAGCCTTGCAGAGTTTCCAAAACTCAGCCTAGTCCTTTCCGTGTTTAAAATCTATGCTGGATCCACACAGTCTACACTGGATTAACCCAAAATTTCCCTGTGCAACTTTCCTCCGTGTATACCTCTCCTCTTCATGTACTCAGTCACTGAACAAACACATTTCCCTCCCACACCCTTTACAATCCCATCAACCCAAAATTCTCAATACAGCTTATGAACGGTGACAGATTTTAATGTCTTTGTATCTTTTACTGCTAGAAAAGTTTTACACTTGTTCATTTGACAGAAGAAAATTCTAACTCCCAACAAAATAAAACTACACATTTTGTCCTTTGAGAATTAATTCCTAAATACTCTAAGGAAATGAACTATTTCTTCTGCTGTGCTTCGATAGTAATTTACATCATTTTAGAGTAGTTACTGCATTATAATTATTTTTGTGCATTTTAGATTTTGCTTACTTAACTTTAAGTAAGTGTCCAGAATTGGGACTTGTTGATATCTACACTGAATATGTTGTCAGCAACATCAAAGGAACTCAGTGATCAAAGAAATTAGATAGAGCTTTGTATAGAATCTACTCTATTACCAACATTAAGATTTTAGGAATCAGTAATATGCATCTGAGCCATATAAGTCAGTGGAAACATTCACAGAATATAATGGTTTCCCATTAGCTTTACTTATAACTGGAAGAAAAGACAAGTCAATAAGAGTCATACAATTCTATATCTGATATAGCAGTTGTGTTGAAATCCATTGTAAATAGTTGCTTGTTATTGTTATTATCCCATATTTCCTGTTAAGAAATATATATTCTTGAAGTTTACATCATTTTTTCTGAATCAACTCTCTTTTGTAACAAATATAACATTTACCCAGCTCCAGCACTTGTGTTCTCCACTCTGAATAATCCTGTCACCCATTTAGTTAGCATCATGGACCCTGTGACTTACCCATAGGCCTCTCTGATGAATTTGGTGAAACAGGATTAACCCTCTTCCCTGCTCTGCAATTTCTCTAAACTAAACTTAGATCTAGGAGCTCAAAGCTACGGTTAGACAGTTTTAATTTCCTAAATCAATCGTCATGACCAGGTAAATTTAGACCTCTACCACAGAGGGTTGCACTGTTTCTGCCCACTGCTGGTGGGGCCATTTTATAACAGAATCACTCTTTAAATGAACTTTCAGTGGCGAATGGGACAAACAATTTGGAAAACTACTTCACTACAAATGATTACTCTGTAGAAATTGCCCTTAAGATCATGTCAACCCACATGTAACGACTGCATGTGGTGTACAGTTCAAAGAAAGAAAATGGGCCAATTCTTTTCTAATGCATATGGAACAGTTGATAAAAATCATTTGATTTTTTTGAACTCCACAGAATGACATAAGTTACTAAGAATCTCTGGCTTTAATGAAAAGTTCTATTTGTCAACATACCAATTTTTTTTTAAAAAAGTTTGAATCCAAAACATTCTAGGCCATTTCTGCACAAAAGCACACAGTGTACTCGTTTAGGATATGAGGGCAATTGGCCCATTTACATTTAGATATAAACAATAGAATTTCTTTAGATAAATAGGATGCGGTGTGAGGTATGCAGTCTGGTATGGAATGAATGGTTCATTATGGAAGCCAGCAAGTTCTATAAGAAGTGTCTCAAAACCCTCCTGTGTGAGCTGCGTGCCAGAAGAAGTTTTCTCTCTGGCACAGCATGCTTGGATTTCAATTCAAAGAAGGAAGAATAAAATGGTGTGTAAGGTTATGCAAGAAATATCTTATGGACATGATAAAAAAGCAAATATATCTCAAGAGAAACTCAGAGAAAGAGGTGATTCCTGAACCTTCCCATGTTTCCAGAAGAACATCACCAATTTTTTTTCTACATACAGAGAATTTATGGAAGTAGGAAAAAGGAAATGAAGAGACTTGGATGAAGAATTCTTAGATTCATTTAGTAAATCTGCTACCTTTACAGAACTACAATGCCTCCAAAACCTGAAGAGCCACTCTAGAACTACTAAAAATACAAAGACAGACTTTGAGGCATCAATGACAGAGATGTTTTCTTTGGATTGGAGATTTTTACATTTGTTTACCTGGGGTTTTTGTTTGTTTGTTTTATTTAGTTTTGTCTTGTTTTTTTGGAGAGACTTACTCATGCTCATATGTCTTTAGGTTCATCTAAGGCAGATTTAAACAATCAACAAACAAGCACATGGAATGTCCCTAAGTGCACACCCTAAAAATAAATTAACTATTCAAGGCTTCTTCTAAGGAAAGGGACATTTATAACTGCTAGAGAGAGAAAGCATGTTCCATATTTTTACACTACAGTACTAATATGTGTACATAATATATGTGTATATATGATGTATTGAGAGAGCACAACATTTTTAGTCAAAGACATGGAACATCTGAGTCTTTGATAATTTTTCTATCAAGTAAGAGAAATTACTTTTAAGCATTTACACATTACCTTTGTTTTGAGAAAAAGCTCACCTATTTCAGTGTTGATCACAATTGTTTTCATGATTTTTCTTGTATCATATCTCTAAAATTTACTGCCTTCTACACAAAATTATTTTGGAGCAATTCACATTTATCCCAAGCTTCAGTGACATTTGGTTATCATTAAATGACTACAGTGGGATGGAAAGTAAGAAAAAAGAAGCATCCAGTTCCCAGGCAGAGTCACTCTGAATGCTTTAACCCCATTATGACCAAGGGATTTTTGTTCCATAGGAGACCAATAGCTTTCCTAAACTAGGAAAATAAGAAAAAGTAGATCCACAGCAAGAACAGAAAGTCACTGTAGTTCTAAAATGAGCAAGCTGGAGTCGGTCTCAAAATCTATGCCAGTTTTCTTCTTAATAAACTACAAATGGACATATTTCTTATTTAAGTATTTTGTATAATTAATAAGTGTCGGCATTACTATTTTACTAAAGACCAGTGTTCAACTTTGGTTGACGCTTGTCCTTGCCTAAGGCCACTCGTGCTGAGATCGATCTGGAGTAACATACTTCTGTTGACTTTCCTTTGGCAGAGCCAATGGCCAGTCTTGACTTGGTGATGCTAGTACTGGTGCTGGTGTCTGCTTTGGACCTACTGTGGGAAACATAGCTCCACTGGGAGAAAATGAATGGGCGAAATGCACTGCTGGCTAATACTATGACAATTTTTACAGATACAAAGATAGCTGGGTGTGTTGGCAAATGCCTATAATCCTAGCCTTCCCATAGGCTGAGGCAGGAGGGTCGCCTATATGAGCCCACCAAGGGCAATTTAGTGAGACCCTGTCTCAGAATAAAAAAGAGACTGGGAGCTCTTTTAACTCAGTGCAAAGATGCTGGGTTTAATCCCTCGGACAGCAGTCAATCAATCAATCAATGACACAAAGCTTTCCATGTTTTAATTCTATCCATTTCCACTTTAAATATTTCAATGATTGTTTGAATAGCATGAATATATCCAATATTGGGAATAGAATCATCCTTCTGTGTGTATATGAATGATTTATGTCACAAGCATTCAGAGCTCTCAGTGGGAAACTGGTTCTTCTTGCTGTTATCAAAAAAGATTGCTTAAAGTCATTTGCTTTAAAACCCAAATAATTATTTGAGTCAGTTACCTTTCTAACTCTAACTGATTATATCAATACCATGTAATAAGTAATTTATTGGTTGAGTATACATTTGTAATAAATTCATCTTGGCAGATTCATCAAAAGTTAGATGCTTAAAACCAGATGTTCCATGAGCCCATTGGCTCAGTTTTCTTTTTTTCCTTCCACCCATAGTGAGTGGTTGGCAACTTGGGCTTTGAAAACATCCTAGTTTTTGTCACCTTGGTCATGTGGCATGGTGAAGGTCTCTGGAGACCAAATAATGTATTTATTAATATGTAAACAGGCACACAAACATCTCCGTCTGTAAACCCTTGGACCAGCCCACTCTGTGGCCCACCTTGATGTGGAGATGGGGTGGCCGTCTAGCTCAGAGGCAGTGCTGATTTCTGGCATAGTCTTCATAAGGGATTGTCAACTCTGCAGTTCCACTCGTTGATTTTTAAAATATGGAGCTTCTCCTTAATCTGCAACAAGGAGCTCTTGCCAGAGAGCATATTTTCAAACCATTTGCTAGTTAACTTCTGTCAGAAGCCATGTGAAAAGCATTTCATTCCAGGAGATTGTTTTGAAAAATAAAATGTATGCCTCTCTCTAGACATTCACATTTTAACACCTAAATCATGCCCTACTATTAAAAAGCTATGTGTTTAGACCACTTTTTTCCTAGCCTTTGATATTGACTTTGTTGTACTTGGTTTATAAAGTGAAATACTAGAATTGCTTAATGCTGTTAAAATGTCACCCACTATCTGCCAGCATCCTCTGTACAGAGAGACCCAGTCAAGGCATGGGCCTCTGTGCTTCACCTTACAAACACAGAGCGTCTTCTCCTTAGGGTTAACATGGCTCATGGATCAGAGTTATGGTTATCCATTAAAAGTCCAGGAGACTTAGAAGAAATTAGAAGCTACACTTAGAAGAAATTAGAAATTTCTGAAATGAAGGCAGCTAAAGTAAAGAAACAACTTAGTGCTTACATTGTTTGATCAACTTTGCATGCCTATATCTGATAGTCTGAGCAACTATTTAGAGGGTAACAATGTGCAATATAGTAACTATTGTTGATTCCCTACTGTCTTGGTTTTGAAATCCATTGCTTTGTTTTGTTTTATTCTCTCTAAAATTAAAAAAGTGTATAACTATTTAAGTCTTTAGAGCACACATTTCTTTGTTCTAAAATTTCCCTGAGTTTGCTTTTCTGTTCTATAGTTTGCATGGCCTCCAATTTTAATTTGCACATTTATTTCTGGATTCTGTATATGTCACTGAAAGGCTCCAAAATTGTATTGAACATGATGAGAGATGGCTACAGAAAAAGGAAAAATAAAACTAGGTATCACGCAATATTGTAAAAGATTTTGAAAAGAGATAGGACTGGAGGAGAAGAACAAAGGTGAAATAAAGTGGTGTTGAAGGAAATGCTGATCACTAACAGTAAGGAAGATAGAAGCAATAATTAGTGAATTGAGGCATAAGGAATATAGGTTCATACATAACAAGGTTGAAGGGAATTCCGACTAAAGAAGAAAAGAAACGCAGGTATAGTAAATGAAAAGAAATACAAGACAAAAAAGTTTACAGGTGGAGCAAGAGTGAATTCAACGCTTTGACACACGCATGAGCCACGCCATTGTGACCAAAGAACACGCGCTAAACCCGTGCGTTCCAGCCGCACAGTCGCCATCTCCCAGGCCTTCACCTGCAAGAGCTGACTCGAAATAGGTTTTATTCACAACAGATTTTATTGTGTCACCAATATTTAAAGCCCCACTGCTATAAACTTGTTCTCCATTTTCTCAAATCCACGAATTCACCTAGCAGATCAGTAGATGACCATTTTGTGAATGCAGATGCTGTGAGGAGCGTTCCCTCAGCACTGAATCAGGAGAGTGAGGCAGGCCTGCTGGGGAAGGTCACTGAGTGGAAGACAAAAACGATCGGGGCAAGGAGGGCAGTAGCTGCCAGTGCTCCTCTGTCTCAAGGTTTCCCAACAATTCACTTGTATTTCCCTTCCCTTTTCAAGAATTTGCTTTCACTGGTGTCTCTCAGGAAGCTACTGAGCTCCTGAAGCATTGGTCTGCAGAGTACTTCCCTGGCCAGCAGCAGCCGTTCTGCTGGGAATATTACAAATGCACCCAGGCTCTGTCCCGGCTCTGTGGAATCAGTTCCGGTAGTGGGGCTTTACCATTGGTGTGGTCATGGCCCGCAGATGCCTCAGCCTGGAGTAAAGCTGGAGAACCCCAGTGCTTGGGATGTAGGAATCCAGGAGCAGTAGATGGCCCTTGATGGGTGTCCTACAGGCCAGTGATACTCTCAGGAGTACAGGCAGAATTAGGAAAGGAAAAACTGCAGAAAAAAAGATAGATCAGTAATACCTCATGTCCTTGAACCAGGATTCAAATGTGAGTTTGAATGCTCATGTTTCGAATTCTTTTCATTTTTGAAATTAAATAAATTTCTTTTATGTGTACATCCATGTCGATGCTGGTTTTCATTTTTGATGTGTAAATAAAAGAGTAAGTCTAAAGCTAAGTGTACCAAGAGAAACTGATACTAAGACTTCCCATTCTCCGAACTTTCCTAACTAATTTATCCTCCAGCATCACAGCTTATCCACACTTCCCAAGTCATCTACAAATGATCAGGTTTCCTCTTCACTTTATCTCCAGACAGGGATCCACGGCCCCAGAGCAATTTAGCCAGCCTGAAGGTAAAAGTGCGCAGCTGTTTAAACACCCTGTGGCCCACAGCAACGCTACAGAGAAGGGCAGGAAGCAAAGAAGGATTCTGTTCCTATTGAACCTCTGCTGGGAATTAGAATAGGTAGGATTTGATTTCTTAAATCTTTCAGCGGCACACCTCCTTTCTCCCTCCAAGTGCTGTCACTCTGACGGACATGTCCACTTGTCCAGTTATTCCTCCCTTATGGATGTCCATGTTGGATCTAATGTCCTCTCCTTTACAGGCTGGCGCTTTGAATCCTGCCATGTCTCCACAATGTTATGGTTGGACATAACCACCTTCTTTATTATCTTTGCAGGTGACACAGAGAGAAGTAATAAAGATGGCCTTGAAAAATATTTATTTTGTTTTATTTTTTGGTACTGAAACTCCAACTCAGCACCTTGTGCTTGCCAGGTAGGCACTGTGCCACTGAGCTATATCCATGGCCCCTCCCTAAATATTTAATATGTCAAGAATTCAAAACAGATTTTTGGTTTGGAACTTTTACATTATTTTATTTCATTGCTACTTTTTAGTTAGTTGACCTGCGTTTGGGTAGATAAGCCCTGAGGTTCATCACAGACACACCAATGTTGGCTGTGTAATTTGCATACAGCTCGTGAGTTTCACTAATAAGTGATACAGAATAGCAGTGGTCCTCCATGGGGATGGGTTGGTTCTGTTTGGGAAGTTATTGGAAGGCTCCACTATATTGAGCTTTGCTGAATTTTATGTACTATTTGTAATGGTTGATATAGTGTGTCAACTTGAGAAGTTTAGGAGGGTTCTTACTTTTGAACATTCTGAGCCTGTGCACGAGAAGGGCAGGTAGATGGTATGAGTACTATACCCACTGTAGGGGGTGGTATCCTGCTAACAATAGAAACGAGGAAAAGAGGTTTTCTCTCCCATTTTTGTGCTCTTGTTGCATTGCTGCCTTCTGCCACCACAAACAGCTGCCCCTGTGCCATGCCACCCTGCCTTGGTGACTGCTAATTATGGACCAAAACTTCTACAAATTGTAAGCTAAATAAACCTTTCCTTCCCTAATTTTGGGCATCAGCTATTTTGTCCAAGCAATGACAGAAAACTAACTAAGATACTATACAAAAAGATAAAGCAAGAGAAAGTTAAAAATCAGAGAAAATTCATTTGCCTTAATTAAAGATAGTGCTCAGAGAGAAAGCTGAACATTCTCTGAGGGCAAGATTTCCAGCTGAGATGCCTGGCTGTATCTTGTGAGATGAAAGAGTCACAGAAGGCTCATAGAAGCATAGTTGGAAGTCTGCAGCAAGTGGTGTTGCAGCAGTATACAGATGAGAATAATTCCAGAAACAAATAAACCAGGGTGGACTTTATTTTGGTTAATAGGAAGTGAGGATAAAAGGATCTAAATTAGAATACTGATGGCTACAGTGGGAAAAGGAAGGATAAATGCAAGGTAGTGAAAAAGCATCATCAAATGACACTGCTGTGGACTGAATATGAGGGTTTAATAAAAATTTTAAAGTTATCAGTCTCCTTGACCAGGTCTATAGAGTCTCCAATGACAACAAAAAGCCAGTTTGAATAGGTGGCACCTGGTGAAACACAGAAATGGTACACAAGCTAAAAGAGTTCTATTTGGGGCCATTTCAATGTGATGAGTTAACAGAAAATTCCATCTAAAACACTGATAAACATCTGACAACATGAAATGGTATTTGAAGCTGAGAAAATGGATCATGTCTTTGATAGCGAGAGTGGGTACAAAAGCCCAAATAGATCAAGAAAGGAAATCCAGGTAGACAAAGAAAAAGAATTTGGTGAAGGCCGAGCAAAGCATGATCAGTGTGTCCAGGGAAACAAATTTCACTAGGGATTTCTATACTGAGAGTGGTAATACAGGGAACAGAAAAGGGACACCAAGATCACACAGAAATTAATAACTGCTGGAAGTGCCATTGTTCTTAGGACTTAGGAAACAGGAGAAGAGGAAGTGAAAGCACCCATCGAGTTGTTCTTCTTCCTTTAGGGAAAGTACCAAACACCCCTCAAATCTCCAGGCCGGGAGTTACCCCAGCAGGTGCAGCAGAGGCCCGGGACCGCAGCTGGGGAAAGAGGGAACACGAAGGCCTCTCATACTCCAGCCTTGGGAAATCGCATTCCAGGGAGCACAGGAGCTGATGCTGGATAGGCCACACGATGATGGCATCACCTGGAGCAACGCTGCTACCCAGAAGTATGAAGACAGAAGGCCTTGGTCTACCGCCTCCTACTGGCAGAACCTGACAGGAAGCCAGCGTGGAAGACTGAGAGGAAGACAGGTCTAATTGGCCTCCTCTGTGAACACTAAGGAAAAGAGCGAAGCGCAACTGAGCTGACACACTGTAGGTCCCAGGGAAAGGTTACTGCAGCTGAGGTCCTGTTTACCTGGACCTGCACCATGGATGCTGGGAGGCAGATGAATCTGTGTTACTCTAATTGCTTGTACCGTGTCTGAATGAGTGAAGGCAGGGTGAGCCAATCACTTTGGGCTCTTTGTTGAAGGGAACAAGAGTCCTCTGGGCCCCACATTTTAACCTAATTCTGTGTCTCTGTTTTTCACCCCCGTCGTCCTTAGCTCAGGTGCAAAGCTCATAGGCTGGCTCCTACCAGTCAGCATGGAAAGGAATCTAAGAAATGTTAAGGGTTCCACTCCCAAGCTCATAGAGCAGAGTAGAAAAATGCTTCTTGGAGTTGAAAGACAGCAATACATAAACAGCGCTGGGGATGATGGTGTTACAGAAGCCAAGGGAGCAAGAGATTTATATGGGAAGGGGAAGGAAACTTCCAACGAACAGGGCAAAGACAATGGGCAAGGCAAAGGCTTCCAAATGTGCTGATTACGCCATAAATGTGGTGTCTTTGGTGGGCAAGCGTTGCAGCAAATTATCCTTTAAAACCTTAGAAGCTGTTCCCAATGTGTGGATCAGCTTGTCATGTCAGTTTTCGCATTACTTCAAGAACTTAAAATATTAATAACTTTCATTGCATCTATAGAGGATAACTAATATTCCAAGATATTTAGAACAAAGTGATACAAATGTACTTCAAATGAAAGCATTTATGACAAAAGGTTTACCAAAATAGTACTGGCTTGCTCATGGAATGCATTGATAAATATTTTACTCTCTGCTTTTTTCCCATCACTGATACATTTTTTTTAAACCCTTACTAGATTCCTTCTGAGTCACTGGAAAGGTGTGAGTGGCCCACAGGAAGCAGCAATTTAATATTGTGCTGGATGCCACTGCTCTGCAGCAGACAGGCTCAGCGTGAGAGTGGGCAGAGAGAAAATTCCCCTCCTCCCTCCCACGGAGACTCAAATTCCATCCCACCACCCTCTCGGCTCTTTCCCGTTCCCCCTACAGAGCTTAAAAAAATCTGCCGAGAATGTGCATTCCACAGTCCTCTGAAGTACGGTAGTAATATTAATAAATTCTTCCCATGACATTTGGACAAAAGCCAGGGATGAATATAAAAGCCTTGCTGTCTCTAAGGTCTCCAATGGGTTAAAAAAAAAAAAGCATTCCACATTCAAGACAAAGAAAAGCGACATTTTAGTAATGCTAAGTCAGGGATCTCATGCTAAGTACTGAGCAACCCGCTTATGCTAAGTACTGCAGGCACTATCAGGGGTGCAGGAAAGGGCAGGGGAGCGCACACACTGTGGGTGGAGCAGGGAGACAGAGGCAGAAAAGCAGGAGGTGTTCGCAGGCACAGGAAGGTCCGACAGAAAGTTCCCAGCATCATGAGAAACCTTCCTGCTTTACTAAGTTATGCCTTTCCCTAAAGCAGCAGCGTATGCCAGAGTTTCCTTTAAACCTCAGCAGCACTGTCTGCAGCAGCTGTGCTTCAGGACACCCCGGATTTGTATGTTTCCCCCAGCTTTTGTTTAGAAGGCTACATGCAAAAGGTTTACATACAAGCACACAACTACACAAGCTTCACACACGCATACACAAGTCACAGACAGAGAGATTACCAGACAATCTGCGACTGGACAGAAGAAGTGAAACACAACTGTGGCCAATAGAGCTTCAAGTTAATTCACATGGACTCCCTAAGTCTCTTGTCGTATGGAGCATATGCATATTTATATAAAACATAAGTACTATCTACCAATGTACCATTTCTTTTTTTTAAAGAGAAAAAAACACAATGATACAGAATTTTGAAACAGACAATAGAAAATTAACAATGATTTCTATATGGTGTATTGTTATCTTCAAAGTAGTTGCATGCACAAGATATATGCATGCATAACTGATCAAACAATGCAAGCCCAAAGCATTTTTTCAATGAACTGAAAGTCAGTAGTGTAACTATCTTAGCAGACTTTTTGTGTATATGTGTATATATATATACACACACACACTATATATATATATATATATATATATATATATATCATTGTACCATTTTTAATAAATATTCAAAATAGCCATAAACCAGCAAATGTGAGTTCCATTTAGCATATGAAGAAGCTGGAACCCAAAGAGGACCCTGTCTCAGGTCACAGCCAGTGAATGAAAGAATTAGAAAGAGCTCCGTTATCCAAGCTCTTTCGTCTAAGCTACACTGTGAGGAACCCTCATCTATACTTCATTCTGCACACAATAACTAGCATTTCCAGTCTTCTCTTTGCACAAGGCTGTCTGTGCTAAGGGGGATCATTGTCTCACTGTTTAGAAAAATGATCTGTTCTTTGGAACTACAGTGCCACCAACTAGAGAGACACTGTCCAGCAAACTGCTGTAGGAAGCCCTGCTGAGCTGTGAGTGGGGAACCACTGCACTCCGTGACAGCTGTGTGGCCCAATGCATGAAAGAGATGGAGGGACCCCTGCTGTTTTGAAGGTGAAGGATGTGTTAACCACGGAGGCCAGAACAGGGCATCAGCCATGCAGAAGACAGAGGACAGAGGACGTGCTTGGCTGTGGGCTGCCTCTCTTCTAGACTTCATACAAAATGCCTGGAACCTGTTGAGTGAATAAAATGAAGAAAAATCAACAGACCTTGGATTTCCAAAAACTGTTGGAAAATTCAAAGATAAGAAACAAAGACTTAAAATGCTAGGATATTTCCCACAAGTTGATTCTCAGAAAACTATAGCCTCAATGTATGAGAAGTTGGTTTTTGGATGAAGGTTTGTATCACGAGGGTGTTTTTTGTGGTTGGTTTAGTCAGTGACAAAACCAATTACATGCTATTCTTTATTTCAAAGCAAAAATAAATAAAATATAAAGGCATGGATGAAAGTACAGCATATCAATTGCTTCTACCCCCTGAAAACATGAATGACCTGCATAGATACGCTGAGATATGTGTATGGATGTATTCTGATTGAACGACCCAGCTGTTACTCCTGTAATGAAGAAAAAATATTTTGTTTTGAAAACATATTTCATTTTTAAGTTTCCTTTGGGACTTATGAGATTGAAAAATTGAGGGGAAAAATAAGAGACGAGTGTTTCTTAAGAGTAAAAATATTTTGGCAATATCCTCCAACATCTAAGATACCTGAAATCAGAATTGCTCTCAGAGGGCCCAGATCTGGCCAGCTCAGCCAAAACACCAGACTGAGATCCAAAGCGGGTCTGCATTCCAGGGGTCTCTCCCTGAGTCCTACGGCAGCCAGCGGAGCCTCTGTCAGAGCTAGTCACAGCAGCTGGCGTCCAGAAATAGCTGTCACAGTGTGCACAGACTGGAAAGGGATAGAGTTTGAAGGTAGGTTGACTAAATGGCTAGAAGAAAGCATAAAATCATATATTTCCACAGCTATAAGAAATTGACTTCAAAATAGCGTCATAACATTTTGGAAAAAAAAAATATATATATATATATAGTGTGTGTGTGTGTGTGTGTGTGTGTGTGCAAAAGAATTACAGCAAATGGTCCATGATTGCACATGCAAACTAAGCTTTGTAGGGTCACTACAGACTGCCTCATAGAATATGCTGAACACATACATGATACGTATGCATTAATAGTGACAGATATTCATATTATATATGAAGGCATTGTCCTCTTTCAAATATGTGGAGATAGTTATGTTTAATGCACTAGAAATTTAGTTGAAGGGTTATTATATCTATACTCTAAAATTATTATGCTTTCCCAAGTAATAATTTTTAAAATATTTTAAAGCATATAGTATGTGAAATGTTTTCATGTTAAAATTGATTCCCATACACTAAAAAGCTGTGCAGTGAAGGTAAGGGGACCAAATAGAAAAGTAAACGCCAGGTGGAGGCGACATTTTTAAGAGACACTTCCACTTGCCCTCATTTGTGAACTAGGCAAATTTAAACTTCCTCCAATGAAAAGATTAAGTTAGTATGTTACTGATTTCTTAATGATAGTGTTAAAGCATTCTATATAAATTATGCAGGTCCAATTATTTAACATAACAATAATTTAAATTATAATTTACAATAATTAGAAATAAGTCACTAAATATACTAACTTTATTATAAAATGCATAATAGACTTATACAAACAGCTTTCCATAGCAGTGTCAGGGCGTTCATGTTTCAATATCTTGTTTTGTATTTTTAAAAGAGGATGCTAGATTCATAGTCTTTATGTTACAGACCTCGAGTTTGTCTTTATGAATTTTAAGCTTGAGAATATGTCTTTATTGCCTTTTAACTAGTTTGTGGGAAAGCTCAATATACCCTGCAAGTTAGTATACCCAGCAAACACCAAATAAAAGGCTACAGCAAATGCTTTATGTCTTAGGAGGAGAATAACAGAGTATGAGGAAGAAAACTAAAGTCTTATTTATTCATCAATGTCATTTTGGAAATGTTTATCCAGTTACAGGATTTTATTTCAATGTCATACTTCAAATTTTATGTCATCTAGAGTCTGCTGCCCACACAGTTTGTGAACCAGTAGCTTCACTCACATGTAGGAGTCTGTTAGAAATGGAGAATCCCAGATTCCACCCAGGCTCCCTGAATCAGAATCTGTACATGCCTGAGATACATGAGTCACATCTAAACCATCAAAGGAGAGGCCCCATGCACAGTGACCTTGTACGGCTGGTGGGGGAGGGATAAGCTTTCACGCTGAGAGAGTCTTCTTTAAAAGCTTTATGTTGACACAGCCAATACAGAAGACAATGATAGGATGTTGAGATTCATATAGATTACGATCTTGATTTTCTCCTTTATTTTTGTAAATTCTTTATTATGAGAGAGCATCAATGTCAATTTGATAAATTGCAGGGCTCTGTGAATACTAAATTTTGTTTCTGATATCATTGCACTTAAAACATTGTTCCAGATTAGAACTGAAAAAAATAACTTCTAACAGTGAACACCCCTGTGAACACCCCTAGAATCCCATAGCTGCTACCCTCAAGCCCACTTTTATTCATGCAGTCAATAAAGGATCTTTTCATGCTTCTGCACGAAGATCTTCTACTGCTTACTTGATAATGGCCTCAAAACCATTTACTAAATGTGTTTTCAATATTCTTTAAATTTTTCAGTAAGCCCAGAAAGTATGAGTTGTGATCAAAATACACATTGAATGCTCAAATTTTTAAAAATTTATTACAATAAGAATAAGAGATGTATTGTCATTATTGCCCTCAGAGTTCTCCCCCTCATATTTATCACATCAATCTTGCATTTTCAGCAGTCCCGGAAGTCATCTTTACTGAGTGTCTTTACATGGCATGATCAAAAATACAGGGAGAGCTGCCACCAAGTTCCAGCCAACGAGGCTGTGAAAACTTTGCAGCGAGGTCTCATCTCACCCTATTTACCAGATCTGGCTCTGGGCATCTCCCGCTTCCTCCCCAAGTCAAAGAGGCCATGAAAGGAAAACGTTTCGGACCAAGTCAAGAATGAAGAGAGCCAGGACAATATAACTAAAAGCAGGCCAGAAAGAGGGCTCCAGAGCTGCTTCTGAAAGCGGCTAGAGTGACAGACCAAGTGTGAGAGGGGTGAGGGAGGTGGGCCGAGGAGGATTCATCTCAGTGTGCCTTTTGCCATGATAACTTTTTATAAACTTTAAGCATACACTATATTTCTCTGTCATAATCCTGAAAAATATTTTCAAAATCAACACTGTAAAAACAATTTTACTGGTAACTGAAATTATTAAAGAATCTGCAAAATGAAGCCTAATGGATAGACCTGGAGTTTTCTGGAAGACTTTTTTGCTAAAAGCCCTGTACTGTCCACTCCTTTTTGTGACATCACAGCTGTGTATTATCTTCCTGGATTGCAAGTTTGTTAGTAGATAAGCGAGGATGATTTTCTTTAAGAAAAATAAGAGTCCTAAAAGATGAAACACTAAACATTTTTTTATCAAAAAACTGACATGACTGCAGCCAAGCTGAACAAACAAAATCAGTGGCAAGTGCTCAACAAATTTAGAGAAACACAAATAGAGGAAAATAGAGCTGAGATATGTTTAATGAAAGAAGAAATCAGTGACCCACGGATGGGTAGAAAAACTTAAGTAGCAATTAATGTATTGCTTAAACCAGATTGTAGTCTTAGGCTTTTCTCATTGCTGAGAAACAATAGCCCCCAACTGCAATTTAAAGGAGAAAAAGTTTGTCAGGGTGCACATTTTAGTCCAGAATTGGCTGGCTCCAAGGCAAGGCAGCACAGTAGAAGGGCATACAGGCAAGAGCTCCACACACAAGGCAGCAAGAAGCAGACAGTGAAAAGGGGAAGAGAGGTAAGTACTTCCAGGTCACGCTTCCGGTAACAACTTTTCCAAACATACCCCACCTCCTAACAGCAAACTGGCTGTATCTCCCATGACCCAATCACCTTCCCAAAACTCCATTAGGAGGGAGGAAGCTCTCAGGGGCATCTGGATATAAACCATAGGAACTTCCTTAAGAATGAGAAACTCCTATAACTGCAGCCTTGGGCAAGAGGGCCATTAATTCATGGGTTTTGATCCTGGGACCCCAATGTATTCTCAGAGTACAGGAGAAAGCCCTCTGCCCAAAACAAAAAGATAATTTTTCTCAGACTTCAGTATGAGAAGAAAGGAACCAGCCTGAAATAGACCCCATGCATTCTCTATACCAAAGGCCTACTTCTCAGAAAAAACAACAGAGGACACAAACTCAAGGACTAAACCAAACACAGAACTTCTGTGGTCACAGGGAACACTGAGGTGTGTCACACTCCGCTACAGAAAACCAAAGACAAGGAGAGGAATCTTAAAACTGATAGAAAGAGAAATTCTTACATCTACAGGAAAGATGGCAAGAAGCATAGATTTTTCACTTAACAACAAAATTCATACCATGGGGAAGAGTGAAGATGGAAATGCCTAAAATGTTAGAAATGAAAGAAAAAAACACAATGCACCCCTGACTTATTCTATAGCCTGGAAAATTATCTTGCAAAAGTGAAAAACAAAAGCTCAGTGGCTCAAGTGCTTGCCTGGTAAGCACAAGGTCGTGAGTTAGATCCCTAGTATCAAAAAAAAAAAAAAAAAAAAAAGTGAAGAACAAACATAAAGACAAACAACAACTGAGAAATGCATCACTTGCAGACTTGCTCTTCAGGGCTGAAGGAAAGGGTATAGGTCACAACCTGAGCTATACAAAGAAAGGAAGGACATAGGAAAGGACTGTAATTTTAAAATAAAATCCTATATTTTTCTTATTCTTAATCTAATAAATAAGTGTTAAAGGAACAGGAGTAACAGTGTCCTGTGTGACCGTAGCACATGGATAAGTGAAATGGATGGCACTTGTTTTTAAGAAGTAGGAAAGAACCTGACCAAATTGTGAGGTTCTAACACTACTTATGAAACAGTACAGTGCTTTTTAAAAATAGACTTAGATTGTGGAAAATTTATACTGTAAACCCTAGGGCAACCATTAAAAGAATTTTAAAGGGAAGTATAATTGATATGTTAAGAGAAAAGAGAAAATGAAATCATATAAAATGCTCTTGTAATTAAAACAAGAGCAGAAGAAGGGAAGTAAAAAAGAAATGAAAAGCCAGTGCAACAAATAGAAAACAGCTACAAACATGTTAGATATTAGCCCAACTGTATCAGTAATCACTTTCAATGTGAAAGTTCTAAATATACCAAAAGACAGAGACAGTTAAGAGTGGGTAAGCAAGGGAACTCCCTATGTGGTGCCACCAAACCAACTTCTCATATAAAGAAACAGATGAGTTAAAGCCAAGCCAAGCCGCAAAGATGGAATACGGTAGAACTAGCACAAAGCAGACCCTCAGAGCGCTGTGCTCATGTTAGAGAAAGGAGAACTCAGAACCAGGAGAAGTACTGGGGACAAGGAGGGGCCCTGTGGTGGGATGAAGGGTTCTGCTTCTAAAAATGGAACAATCTGTAGCCTACATGTGCCTGAGAGCAGAAGTTCAGCCTTCACAGCCAAGAGGGCCCCAAGGGACTTGTTAGAGCTGTCACAGAGTGCTGTAACCTCTAGGAGGCTGAGACAGGAGGATCACAAGTTCCAGCCCAGCCTGGGCAAGTGATTTGGTAAGGCCCTGTCTTAAAACAAAAACTATAAGATAAATGGGGAGAAACATAGGTCAGTACAAAGACCCTAGGTTCTACTCACAGTGAGAGAGAGAGAGAGAGAGAGAGAGAGAGAGAGACCTGAAACAGGAAAAGATATTAGGTAAAATCTAAAGAAATGTGAATAAACCAAGACTGTAGTTAATAAATAATCTATCATATTGGTTCATTAATATTAGCCAAGAGACTATCAGTGCCCGATACTAATGATGAGACAAACTCACTGAGTGTATAAGCGGGAGCTTTCTGTACCAAACCATTTCAGGTTCTCTGTAAATCTTGAACCATTTTAAAAGCCAATAACTTCTTAGGTAAATCATAAATTCAAATTTTTATCATTAGGATAATTTATTCTCACTTAGGTTGTCAACTTCACTGAACTATAAAACAATAGAGTTACAAAACCTTGATCTATTTTTAGTTCTAATTTTCTGTGGTGAAAGAAAATTCTAAGAAAATAACAGATGTCTCTCTTGCAAAATAACTATCTTGTATTTCAGAACTGTAGTACTAGCATGAGCTAGAAAAACAGTCCTGCTCACAGGCTTCTCTTGCTCACCTGAGATGCATATTTCCGGAAGGTGAACAGCTCAAGTTTGCTCTTCTTCCCTTTTGCTGAACCAACATAGAAAAGGTAATGTTAGAAGCAAAGTTATCTTAGCAGTGTTCTGGTTTGAAAATCGAGGTTCCATGCTTACTCCTTTTCTTTCTCTTCTTGTCAAAATCACTAGAGATAGGTAAATATTTATTTTTCTTGCAGTCTAATGCATGGGATAGAAACTAGAAATTACATTTTTGGTTACTGGATAGCTGCTTTGAATGACATTCGTGAGACTTTAATATGACTCTCCAAACAAAAATGAGAATTCTATGTTTAAAATTGATCCTGCACAAGGTACAACAAGTTGACTCCAAATTATATCCATACTGTTTCGTACAAGGGAAACTGAGGTGCATGGTTTGAAGTTGAAAAAGACAAAGTTTAACACAATAGGACAAATATTTATTTATGGCAACCTAAAGGCAAAACTAAGAGACAGGTGTGATGATGAGTCAGACTCACAGTGTCTCCAGTATGTGTACCTAATCCTCCTGCATCTGCAAGTCATGTGTGATTCCTTTCCCAGCCAGGCCGCGCCATCGCTGCTCATGTGATCCTTCCTTTTGGTTGAAGATAAAAGCACTTCCTGATAGATGAGACATGTTCCTTGAACAAAAATGAACATTTCTGAAGCCTAAGGCAAGGAAAACAGAATTTCAGAAGGCTCATAGTGGATTAAGTTTTACTCGACATAATGAAATGCGAAATAAAAAACAGAGGGTTTACCTATGCAAATTACTTTCCCCCATGGAGGAACATATCAAAACTCTTAATTTGTGTCTTCCTTCTAAGCTGATAGTTTGTTATTCCCCATATTTATTACACTAATCATTTACTCATTCAAAAGAAATGCTTAATGACAGGATGTTTGTATGTAGTGCAATAATAACTGCTAATTGTTTGCAGCCCTTCATTTTCCAGCATATTAGTTTTTGTCCATTGAACTTAGTACACCACATATGATCAAATACCCGCTTGAAAAGTAAAACTGTCCCATGATTTATCTCATTTTAGGGATCTGATCTTTTCTCCCTTTTATAAATATTAAATCTTCGGAGTTTCTATGATAACAGAAATTGGCAGAAAGGTTAGTTATTAATCTGATTAAGAAAACTGATCATATCTCAAGACAGTTTTGGTACCACCATAGTGTTTGTTTGTGATTATAAAACTTTTACAATTATATACATGTGCAAATAAATACTACATGCAACAAAAACAAGGAATTTGAAGCTACTCAGGGCCAATATCAAAAATATAAAATACACACATACATATGCAGATGTTTACATAATAAGCAAGATGCACATTTTTAAACATTTTTTATTTTACAGAAAATAAAACAAAAGAGGACAGAACAGAGCAGATCAGAACAGAACATTGTGAGCTACACAGCACTTCACAAGACAACAACAGGATATTAACAGTAGCTACCATAATGTGTTGTTCTTTTCCTCCTGTGTTATATATTCAGTTCTCGTAAACTGTTTATGAGTTCTATGCATGTATGAGTCTCTACATGTATTTCTCTCTTTTCTGTATTAGAGGGCAAGAGAAAAAACTTAGCAAGACAAAGCAAAACAAGTGCCTAGAAAAACATGAAACAAAACAAACCAGAATATTGAATAGAGCAACATCATTAATCAGAACAAAGCAAAACAGTGATAAAAGTATTTGCCTTCAAAGAGATGGTAGAAGGAAATCCCCCCTATTTGCTACATTGTATATGGTCAGCTTCTCAAGAGATGTCCAGATCACTGGCTCCTCCTTTCTAATGGGTGGGGGGTGGTTTGCTTCTCAGCCTGTGCTCTGGCAGGCAGGCTCAGAGCTGCTCAAGAGGAAGGGAGTGGTTGCTTGTTTTCCAGGGGTCCTAGGTCCCAGCATGGTGCAGGTCTCAGGAGACACTGGTGCTTCCCGCCTTGGGTTGCTAGAGCCTGTCATGCTCAAGCAAATACATTTATTGTGTTTGCAAATAACTGGCAGAACATGGAGACTACCTTTTCCATGCTAGAATTTTCCCTTCCCTTCACTCGCTAGCAGTTATACACATACAGGAAGAAAGAAAAGGAAGAAAGAGAGAATCAAAATTTTCACGGAGTTTTGTTATGGTAGAATCCACACAGCAGAAACAAAGAGACTACAGAAGTGAAGGGTAGGATGGTCACTCCGAGGCCCCGTGATGTAAGCCACACGGCCAGCATTGCCGGGTCCCTGCTCCCAGATGCAGTGACACAGTCAGATAAGAAAGATGCAGTTAGTCCTGTTGGGTTTCACTACCATGGCTTTGGTCACTATAACTAACATGATGTGAGAAAGCTCACTTAAAAACCAAGTGAGACATGACAGTAACAATCCCTAAGGTTTGAAAGTCCATTCCGGCCACTATATGATGGACAGTTTCTACAGGGTAGAAGTCATACCATTCTTCTCATTCCAAATTTCTATGTCCCTGTGACAATTGATTATCATGCAGGAAGGAGTGTTTAAGTGCGGGGATTTCCCATTCATGTCACTAAAAATGCTATTAGTTACTGTGTTTGTAAATTCCATTTGCAGACTTAAATGCTGGTAAAGCTGCAGGGAGAAAGATGACTCTCCTGGGGGTGGTTACAGTGAGATGGTGAGAAAGGAGAGAGGAGGGCTGAATTCAAACTTGCTGTTTTTATTCCCTTTCCATATTCACGGATAAAGAATCACAGAAAAATGGTAGATTTCTATTGTACCAAGCAGTTTGCCTCTCCATAATATGCAGATGATATTTTTTATACAAAATTGTGACTATAAAAGGAAATACTATACATGAAAGAGTGACCTCAACTATAATCTGACAAGATGGGGCATAATTGCTAAAATAGTAGCTTGGGTCCCTTTGTTCTAAGATCCATGAATTAATTCTAAGATTCATGAATTAATTGCTGGCACTAAGGCTGAATTAGTTGTTGGAACACCATCTGATCTAACAAATTCCAATTAATTAAAACATATGTGTATGTTAAAATCATCTATGGGGACTGGATGTTATCAGTGGTTCCCACACCATGCATAGTGTTGTTAGCAAACATTTGCTACATTATGCTCGGATAATGCCAAAGCCCTCCATACGCCAGTGACTCACAACTGCAAGGGCTTATTTCACACTCACACGCGTTTGCTGTCAAGTGTCCATGGCCCTGCTGCAGGCTTTTGCTTTTTTTTCCAACTCCAGGCAGAAAGAGTAGCTCCATCTGGGGCTCCTTCTTCGCCAGAGGAATGATGCCGTCATGTGACAGCTGTGAAATCTGCTCTGATGTGGAATGTGTCCATTCTTCTTCCCCGCCATTGCTAAAGCAAGTCACACAGCCAACACCACTGTCACCCAGGGGGTGAGGCTAGGTCTCCCAGAAGGGAGGGACACCAAAGGGGATCTGGTAGGTAGCACACATTCAACACAAACAATGTAATCTCTACACAATGCACCGACTATAATTAGACACCATTGTGCCACACAGCTCTTACCATGTTCCCACACACTCACTTCTATGAATGGCATTAAAAAAAGAAGCAGGAAGTCTGTGCAAGACCCATCACATGCAGTGATATGAACAGATTGGGTGGTCACCAGGATGGCTATCCAAAACTAAAGGAAAAGTAGATGGCTTTTAACGATTTCAGGAGGAAAGAATTCTTTCCAACCCCAGTGCCACATCCAACCTGACCTCTTAGCAGCTGGAAGGACTGGAGTCTGAGTTGCCCTACATGCCAAGAAGGTGTGGTGACATGCATGTGTATCTCAAAGGGGCTCACAGAAGAGAGGAAGGTGGAAAAGGTGCACTGATCTCAAATTTAATTTACCAGCTGGATGTATTATCTAGACTGGAAAGAAACATCAGTGCTCTTCCTGACTTCCTGGTAGACAACATTTTTGAGGGGATCTTTGAGTCTGTATCTACAAAGCAATCATTTGAACACTAATTCTCTCATCATCTTTGATGAGCTAGGATGCAAACATCATTGGAAGCATACTAAAAGACATTAGAATAATAATGCCTATCTACTGGATAATGTGAAGAGCTGAACAAATCTTTCTATCTGCATCACTCTTTTTATGCTCTTTCCTAGAATTTAATAGTTATGCACAGGGTAAAAAAGTCTACTGGGATCTAGGTTTCTCTGGATTTTTAAGACAATTGAGTTTTTAAACCAGTAAGACTTGGAAGAAAAAGAATGAATAATTAAGAAGAAAAGCACCAGTCTTGAGGCAACACAGCATTCCTAAGTTAATAAATTGTGATTAAACTGAATAGTTTGGGATATCATGAATCAGAAACTGGTTATCAAAAGAAACTTGGAACCAACACGAACTTGGAACCTAGAACAGAGTAACAGCAAAAAACTCCATAACATAAAATATGAGTTTATCAATCAAAATAAGCAGGAAGAATTCAGAAAGTATTTTGGAAAGATGCCATTGTGTAATTCAGCATTTCATGTTTTAGTGCATAAGACCTGTATGGAGAAAAATTTATCAGACCAATGAAAGAAAACATAGAAAACAGTTCTTTCACTGAAAATGTCAAATTGTACAGGTCAAAACCTTTTAATGGTCTCTCTCCAGGAGTAAATTCCTTCTGATTCAGGTGTCTCTCCTAGACTAGACCAATCTCCCATTGACTAGGCCCTTTGTCCAGGGTTAGATATAAAAGAATATCTCTTCTCTTATATCACTTAATGTTACATTTTCTTGCTCTTTAGCAGAACTTGTAAATGGAATTATTAGTATGGTGATGATCTACTGATCATACTTTAGGTGCTGTACATTTTGTGTTAGGGTCTGTATTACTATCAGGCAACAGACTCAAGCACTAAAAAGCATATGGTAAACATATGTTGTCCACAGAGACAGAATGGCAGTTTCACATAGTAAGTAATATATACATGAGCCAAGCAGATAAAGTAACTAGCAGGGCAAACATCTAATCACGTCACTGAGTTCACCCTGTGCTTCCCTGTTGATTATCAAACTGTTCATTTAAGTCTCCACTTCATTTACTAAAAAACCTAACATTTAGACAGTCACAATTTTTATTAGAAGTGGATTCTTCCTATATAGTAAGAACAAAAATCTACAATTTCACTTTTCAAACAGAGTTTTTTTAAAATATAAATAAAAGCATTCACCTGAAATATAAATATTTTTCAAAGATACAAATTGCACAGTGGTTAGAAAATGAATATCAGGGCTGGGGATGTGGCTCAGCAGTAAAGCTCTTGCCTTTCATTTGCAAGGCCCTGGGTTCGATACCCAGCACCACAAAGAAACAAAACAACAGAGAGAGTAAGCTCACAGAAATAAAACCGGAGGCTCTCTTTACCAAAAAGAAAAAAAATACCTTTTACAATATATAATGTCTTATTTAATTAAGCTTTTCAAAAACATACATATTTTAAAAGCTTCTCTTTATTAGAGGAATCTTATTAGTTTCAATTCCAAGTTCATTTGCATGTGAATAGTGAAAGAGGAATCATCTAAATTCCAGCATCAAGTTTATTGCATGTGAATAGTGCTAAAAAACTTCGGAATATTGTTCTATTTTTAAGCGCTCATATCAACTTTATGTCTTAGATTTGAAAGAAATAGAAAGAAAAACTTTTATTTAATTTTTATTCTCTTGAAATTCTGAAAATTTTAAGCTTCTTAATGAGCAAAAAAAGAGAAGAATTAGAATAAAGCATATTTCTTTTATAATATGTGAGTGTCTCCAGTGGAACTCTTTCTAGAACTGGAACTGAAAATGATAAATGCTTTGTACATCAAAGAATTATAATAGCATTCAAACTATTAATTATATAACTAGCAAATTTACTAATTCATTTTTAATACAAACAAGAAAATTAAGACTATACATACAAAAATATGTACATTACATATGCATATTTAAATTAGCATATTGGATATATGCATTTATAAATTCAAGCACATTTTATTTGCATATTAATACATTTGAGTAAGTAGTAACTACCATTATTGCAGAGCAAAATATCATTCTGATAAAAAAGTAGAGAAAATAACTTATTTGACTATTGCCATGGGGAAATTTTTTTCATTTGCTTAGGAAAATACTCTTACTTTATAATTTCTTATCTAAATCATTGTAATAACTTAACTCCAACTTGGTCCTTTCCAATTAACTTCCATACTTCTGCCAAAGTGCTGTCTAGGGATGACTGTGTTCTGCTTCTTATGGAGCTCCCCGGGGTTTTCTGGATGAAATTCATGCTGCTGGACAACAGGAGTCAGGGGTCATTTGACTTCTTTCCTTATCCCTCTTATTTCTCTGCCTCTATCCTTCCTTCTTTCCTGTCATCTTCCCTACCTGATTTGCTCTTGTCTGAACAATTGCTCTCACTGACCTTTCCATGCGTGTTCACAGACTATTTCCTCAAAATGTCCTTTCTCCCATTTTAACCAAGTTTAATCCTAATCATCTTTCCTGATTCTACTCAAGACTCCCTTCCTCCTGGAAGCCTTTGTGGACCACTTCCTTCCCCCTATCTGACGTACAGTCCCTAGCTCCCTGGATGACATTCAGTCATTATGCACAAAAAGCAAATTCTGACACTGTGTACTCTTCTGCTAGCCCTCTGTTTTCAGCCTTGACAATTCGACTAAGATTTACTAAACTAAATAGGAGCAAAACTATTTGCCTCTCGCTGTTTGAACTTCGCACAAACTGCCACTGTGCAAAAGTATATTCTGATTATTTGAGAATTGGATGCAAGAATTACGTGGATCAACAGTGAAATGAAATAGCATTCAACCCATAAAGAAAATATTTTTCAATCGGGAGAGATCCTGCAGTTTCACGTCAAAGAAATACTGCAGTTACACAGGCACAAGGGGTCAACACAGCTCACTGCACAGCCTGGCATTGCATGGGGACAGTGGATGAGCTGCAGTGCTGAGGAAAGCGGTCCCTCCTCAGGGCCCACTGGAGTCATCAGGGTAAAGCCCAGGTCACAGGCATCCTGCATGTCAGTCCAAGGTGGTCTATGGTGTGGCCCAGCTCCTCTCCTGGTCTGCAGCCAGACTGGCATTCCAAGCACAGGACGGGTCACCAAGCATTGGGCTTTTATTTCTGGAGCAAGGCACTCTATTCCTCTGTGACAGAGAAGAAAGTGCCCTGTTTTCCAATAGCAGAGTGCTGAAAGGTCCCAAGACTAAAACATGAAACGGAACCAAACATGAAGACCTGAAAGCGAGTCAGTTTTAGGGATCCGTCAAGTAGAAATGAGTATGGTCAGCCTTGGGCATGTTCCATTTTGTTCTGAGGTAGACTGAATGTTTTTGGTTAATGAAGAATTTATTCACACAAGCAAGAAATTGCTATTTAGATTATAGAGGAGTTTACCTATTTAAGCTGACAATGACTCAGCTGTTGCTAAATAATTATCCACCTTACAGCAAATATAAATAGTTTTTTTTTGTTGTTGTTGGGGAAAATTGATTTTTTTTTTCTGTGTTTAGGATTGAGTTCTCTTTGTAGTACTAGACACGACAGTGGAGGAGCAGGGATAAGAAACTGAGTAACTGCTGAAGGAAAAGATGGTGGATTGATAGACAACATTATACAGAGCCTCCCCTGAGAGAGACAACGCATGCCATAATAAAACGTCCTGGAGAGGTCTGGACAGAGGGAGATGGAAGAAACTAAAGGCAAAAGAGCTGGTCAAACACACTGTCCCGGGGTACATTGCAGAAGCTGAGATTAGTGGCCTGAATTTGCGCCACCGCTGCGACTGATCAGAGCAGCCCAAGCTCACAACTGTGACCTGCTGCAACTGGCCGGAGCAGCCCAAACATGATGGAGCACCCAAAACCATGCCACTGTGACTAACCAGTTGCGCTAAAGACCAAGGTTGGTGAGCCCAACTGAAAATGGAGTCAGCAAGGGACCTCCATTAAACCCCAGTGAGTGCTAGGAACAAGAAACCCCCCACGGGAAGGAAATTTGCAACCAAATGGAAGCCATGTTGGAATCAGTCAGGAGGAGCCTGAACTAGGAACGACAGTGACTGTAGTTGGTTGCTCCCTTCCCAGAGAAGATTGGTGAAATCTGTTTAGCCTGGGTCATACCCCTGGCCAGGACCCAATAAGCTGTCCCAAACTGATTCCCAACACATAGCACACACTAACCCATTGAAGGCCCCCAAAGGTTGACTGGTATAGTGGGGAGGGACCAGCATACACAGCCCCTGCCTACACCTCAATGACCAAAAGTAAACAGGAGAAGACAGAAATCCCTCACCAGCGTGCTTCAGAAAGAACCATAACCAACAAGGAAAGGGGCTGGGACTTCCACTATACACCTGTATGGAAGAAACCAAAAACATGACAAGAGGAAGAAACAACAAGAACAAGCCCTCAGCCCCAAACCCTGAGAAAATTGATCCAGGAGAGGGAAATACAAAAGAGACTGAGGACAGCAAACATAAAGAGATATCTTTGGGACCTTGTAGACAAGCTCAAAACTGAAATATTAAATCAGGTAAAACAAAATATAAGTAGATTAATAAAAGAAATGTTAAGCATCTCTCAAGAAGACACAGATGGAAGAAGAGAGGAACACAAAAAAAGGAGAGAAATGTTCGATAAAGAATATAAAGAAAACTTAGAATACCTAAAGCAGATTCAAAGAGATTACCAAGAAATTAAAAACTCCATTGAAAACTGGCAAAACTGCTTAAAAGAAACTAAGGATAGACTATCAAAACTTGAAGATAAGTTTGCAATGTGTGATTATGAAAGGAAAGATCTCTTAAAAATAACAAGGAAACGGGCAGTAACAATATAAAGGCTAGAAGACAACAAGAGAATCTATAATTTAAGAATAAGAAATGTGAATGAAGATGCAGGAATAAAAACAAGTGAATTACAAAGGCTATTCAAGGAAATAATTAAGGAAAACATCCCAAGCATAGGAAAAGAAAATGATATTTGGATATATGAGGCATATAGAACTCTAGCCACCTACAACCAAAACAGAGCTACACCCAGACACATAATAATCAAGACACCAGAAATTCAATATAAAAACAGAATATTAAAAACTGTCAGAGAAAATAAACAGATCATCTATAAAGGAAAACCCATCAAAATTACAGCAGACTTCTCAACACAGACCATCAGATCAAGAAGAGCTTGGAGCAAAGTCTTCAAAGCCCTGAAAGAAAATAACCTCCAGCCCAGATTGATGTACCCTACAAAACTGTCACTAGAAATTAATGGAGAAACAAGATGCTTCCATGACAAAGAGGAACTGGGTGAGTTTGTGACCACCAATCCAACCCTACAGAGAATACTGAAGGACATTCTAGAGAGAGAGGGGGAAAAAACCCAGAATTTTAGGAACAGTTGCAGAAAGGCCTCAGTGAGTGGGGCAGGCAGTAGAATGAAGGAGAAAAGTAGACAATGGCAGAAAAATAGCATAGCAGAAATGAGGCAGAGAAGGTTGGCTATAATCTCTAACATAGATGGCTTTGATACACTAAACAAAAAAAAAATGCAGGCAGAGTAGATCAGGAGGTAGGGTCCATTGAGATGCTCTGCACAGGAACTATAATCAACCTGAAAGAGGGTTTATGGACCAAAAATCAAATATAAGAAAACAATGCTCTATGTGACAGCAAGCCAGAGAGAAATAAGTACAACTCAACCACCACCTGCAGATAGGATGGAAAGACAGGATACTTATGTGCAGTTGAGAACTACTCAGCTATGACAAAGGAAAACCTTGAGGCTTTTGTAGGTAAAGGAATACAACTTGAGATCAAGTCCAGGAGTGAAAAGGTTCAGAACCACTTAGGTAAATGGCAGGTTTCCCCCCCAATCTAAAAACTGAGGGAGTTTCTTTTGGTGGGACCAAAAGAAAAACACTAAAAAAAGAAGGCAGAGGATATTCTTAGTAGTGAACCAGGATTTAAAACCCACATTACTCACACCACTCTACTTAGATGGTTTATATTTTGTTCTAGTTTGTCTACTTGTACTAGATTTGAGGGCACAGACAGTTATCCTGAAAATAGCAGGATACAGTATGGAAATCATTCTTAATTTCCTATTAACTTAATCTGAAGCTCTGAAAACTTACACTGTTTTACCATGACTGATCTTAATTGAATCTAGTTTGTTAGATTGCTATTTTGTATTGACAGATTTTATTCAAAGCTGTTATGATTGATAGTATCAAGTCTGAGAGTATAGGCAACTACACTGAAGATGACAAGATTCACTAGGATACCCACTCTGGTTTGATTATTACCTGCCTTTGAAGTTTTACATTGTCTGCAATGTTTTGCTTTTACTAATATTGTTATGTACTGCTATATTCAATTATATTGCTATATTCAAATATGCCTGATGATATAGATAATTCTATTGAAGATAACTAGAGAAAACACAGTAACCATTGTAGATCACCTTGTACTGTGGTTTTATATGACTTTTTGGTTTCATGTTTTTATAGGAATTTGTTTTGTTTTGTCTTGTTAAGTTTTGTTTTTCCCTTTAATACAGAAAGGATAGAAATACATATAAAGACTCATCCATGCATAGCTGTTTATAGTCTCACTGTTTGAATGCCTATTTTGTATGCTTTAATTTTGTAACTTGAGGTCTAAGAGGACAATATGTAATTTATCAACTAGCGATTTCTTATTGTTTATCTTTTTTTAAAATTCTGTATTATTTGTACCCTTTTCCTGTTTTTTTTCTCTTTAAATAAAAAACAGAAAGAAAGAAATGAGTAACTTTACTTTTTTTCCTCCACAAAAATCTTGCCAACCTTCAAATCATGGTATTCTTTCTTTTTTTAATTTTTTTATTTAAAGAGAAAAAAACAAAAAAAGTAGAAATATTATAGAATTTCAAAAAAAGGATAAACAGTAAGAGATCACTGGTTGATAAATTACATATTGTCCTTTTAGAAATAGTTGTTCAAGTTATAAAATTAGAGCATACAAAGTAGACATTCAAGCAGTGAGACTGGAAACGGATCTGTTCAATAATCCAACAAGAACTTAAAAGTACGGTTATCAATCCTATACACTTAAATATTCATGCAGTTATATCTTTTATAGCACTTCCTATTTCCTCTCTTTTTTACAATAGAAATTATGCATTTTTAAAAATTTTTATTTAAAGAGAAAAAAAAAACAAAAGAAAAAGGGTAGCAACAATACAGAATTCTAAAAGAAAAAAGCGAAAAAATACTAAGAAATTACTAATTGATAAATTACATGTTGTCATCTTGGATGTAGTTGTTCAAGTTACAAAATTAATGGATACATGCTAGACATTCAAACAGTGAGATTGCAAACAGTTCTGCTCAAAGATCCAACAAAGATTCAGCAATATGCTCATCTATTTTACACACTCAAACATACATGCAGTTATATCCCTTAGAGCCCTTTCTTTTCCTCCCTTTTTTACAGTAACAATTACACATTTTGGGTTTTATTACTCTTATAGTTCTTATCACTTTTTACACTAGAGACACAATGTGATATTTATAAATATGATTCTTATTTATTTCACTAATGAGGATAGTCTCAAGTTGTCTCCATTTACCTATAAAGGCCTCAAGGTCGTCCTTTTTCATAACTGAGTAATATTCCATTGTGTAAAAATACCACATCTTTTTCATCCACTTTGCAGTTGATGGGCATCTTGGTTGTTTCCAAGATTTAGCTATTACAAATTGAACTCATGGTATTCTTGATCCATAGAATCTATAAAGACCTTCCCAGATTGGGTTTATTCACCACAGAAAGATGCATCTTTATATACAATACACAGGATTGGTCTCATTGTGATTGTGATCACAGAATGGGAAAAAAATTCCCAGCTAATTCTCATACACAGGGCATATATCTAGAATACATAAAATGTGGGGTGCAGCCGAAGCTGGAGGCCGATCACACACGGGCCAAAGCAAGGCCAGACTCAAGAATACAGAGCACCCATAGCAAGTCACATGAATATACTATTAGGCCGAGAGGTTTCACATGATACTCGACCTCCCAAGTGTATAAATAAACACACCACAGCCATTGGCATTCTCGCTCTTTCTCCTTCCTTTCTTCCCACCAGGAGAGAGGGCTCCACACGGCCTCAGTTTTCTGCATTCCAACTCTTGTCCTTTCTTCTCCATCCTTTCACCATCCTCACCGTGGGAACATGGAGAGCTGCACAGGATGCAGCAATAAAGAACTCAAAAACAATTAGACCACCTAAAACCAAAGATCCAGGCAAGAAATGGGCAGATGAAATGAACAGACACTTCTCAGAGGAAGAAGTGCAAATGGCCAAGAAATGTGAAAAAATGTTCTGACCATTCGAGAAATGTGAATTAGAACGATGCTAAGATTCCACCTTACACCAGAAACTATGGCAATAATTAAGGCATCAAAAAATGACAAATAGTGGTGAGGCTGTGGTGAAAAAAGGAGCCCTCCTACACTGTAGGTGAGGATGTAAACTGGTACAACCACAATGGAGATATCTCAAAGGACTAAAACTAGAAATTCCATATGCCCAACTGTCCCCCTTCTAGTAAACTTTCCCAAAGAGCTAAAGACACATGAAGGTGATACATATACACCAATGGTTCTAGCAGCATAATTCATAATAGCTAAATTCTGAGAGGAGCCTGTATATCCACCAACAGATGATAAAGAAAATGTGGTATTTCCATACAGCGGAATACTACTCAGCTACAAAGAAGGACAAATTTGAGACATTTGTAGGGAAGTGGATGCACCTGGAAAATATACTGTTGAGTGAAGTAAATCAGATGCACAAGCTTGAATAACATATAGTATCTCCCATTTGAGTGAAGCAAAAGGGGAGGACAGTAAAGGAAGGAGACAAGGGGATGTATCTCTCTTACATGGGAAGCAGTCCAAGAAAACATGGGTGAAAAGAGAGGGGGGAAGGAAATAAGTAGAAAGAAGATACACCATGTAGGGGAACCTAATAACCTCAGTGAGTGAACATTATATGTCATACATGTGAGATAAGATTAGTAATATCAACAAGAATGAAATCAGGACAGGGAATTTGGAGGACAGAGGAGGCAGGAAGGAAAGGGAGGGGGGTTATAAAAGAACCAAGCTGGGTTACATACTTGCACCCACACTCCAAGATGAGTGTAAACTGCATGTACCTCACACGTGCACTAATTAAAAAAATAAGCTTCTTAGGTTTTAATTTTTCAAAGGATTAAGTAGAAAAATATCCTCAGGTGGAAAGGACAATTTGAATAATCTCCCAAAATCTGCCAAAAAGAAAATAATTTTGATGTCACTTGAAATGAATTTCACCTACACTAGTCTTTCTAAATCATTTATATATCCATTTGAGGAATAGTTGCTTTCCTATATCTTGCAAGTAAGTTTGGAAATGTTTGGGAAAGGATATGAAGATAACACACAACCTTCCCCAACTAGTATAGTATGGTTCTGCTACCATTACAGTCCTCTACCTGATTACTACTCATTGCTACCTTTCACTTGGCTTCTTCTCTACAAATGGCAACTTGGGATTGGGAGGGACACTATTTTTGGTTTTTATTTTTATTAACAGATGTTGTGATTCCTAGTGATGACTTTCATTGTGGGGAGTTTGTACATGCACAAAACAAGCCTCAATTCTTTTACCTCCTTTCGTACCTCCATCTCTTGGTGCCCTTTCCATTTGCCAAAGATGTTTCTAAATGGACGCACCTTAAGACCATAATATTAAGTGAATTAAATCAGAGGCACAAACTTGAACATCACATGGCTTTTCTTAATGAGAAACCCAAAGAGTAAGTAAAGAGCAAAATAAAAGATAATGGGAAACAGTGTGATGGATAAATCAACAGGTCCCTGTAGGTCTGGGAGATGGACGCTGGCAGAAGACGCAGTGTCCTAGAGGACAGAAGCTCTAGGGCATTTTGATACCCAGCCAGCATAGCACAGGACAGAAGCAAAGTCTGCCTATGCTTGAAAAGAAGCAGCCACATTCCCTGAGTTAATCTTCAGTGTCTCACTGCACCTGCTTACATACAGATGGTTACTGCAACTCTACTTCCAGACAGGAATCCAAGTCTCAGGATCACTAAAACTCAGACAGCTACTAGCTGCTACCAGGTTCAATTTTCAAGTTTCCTAGACTTGTTTTACTTTGTGTTGTGTTTTCTCATTACATCATCTTTTTCTCAGTGGAAGGACCATACCATGATAACAAAAATCAATACACTTTCAAAAAAAAAAAAAAAGGATTTATTGGTCCAAGGTCCAGATCCAGAATGTTCTCTCACAATAAGAATCGAAGCCTAGAATTTTTTGAGAAACGTAAGAAAATTTAGTAGTGATACTTCTTGGTGCAGTGCTGTTCCCACCTCCAGGAGCCAGCTGGAGGAAACGGCAAGGGAAGAACACAGCCGGGCCCTCCTGACGCACACGGGGGAAGATGAAGACGAAGCTCCACAGCAGGTTTTCTTCAAAAGCAGAGTATGTACTGTTGACAGAAGAAGAAATGACAGAGGTCGCCATTCTTCCTTTTCTTCATTTTTCACGTATCTCTGTCATCTTCTCTTAGAGCACGCACCATGAAGTGACTACTTGGGCTCCTCTTTGGTCCCGAGGATGAGACTGTGGTCTAGTGAAAATCTAGGGCTCCTGTTAGATTTTAGGGTCACTGACGTCCAATTGGAAGGACGTGGCTGCCACCTGCAGCTACTCTGCCTGTCTCCTTGGTACCTGTCCCCCACTGCTGTTGGGGCCGGTCGCATGGAGGGCTCCATCCGCACTGATTGGCCCACCTTTGTGCTTAGAGACTTACTGTAGGAGCGCCAGGAGTTACAACAGGCGTACAGCTAGAAGCTGCTGCTCAGCAAAGTAATAATCAACCAAGCCAAAACACATTCAGTTAAACTCTATCCACAGAAATATTCTTTAGAAACTATTTTCCACCTGAACCTACATAAGAGTAGGGTTAGATCAGTTACCGGATGAAACAGGGTATGCAAAATCTGTCATTTCTGCTGCTAATAAGTTAGGAGGGGGGAAAGGTCAATCCGTGAACAGATAAGGGATGAAGAGACCCTGGTTTACATGGCACTTCTGAAGAAGGTTGTTCTTTTTCCGCCAGAAGCCAATTGCATCTCTAAAGTTCACTGCAGCAGTGAAACGCAGAGACACTCACAACAGCTGCAAGGTGCCTCAACTTGTATTACTGGTGAGTGGGAGGGTGCTCTGATGCTTTCTAGCAATGTCAGTGTCATTCAGCTGGGACTAAGTTCCCAGAATTCCCCTCCCAGTGGAGGCCAGGGAGCAGCCAGGGTCAGGAGAGCTGGATGTATGTGGTGTTTGAAAGGCAGAAAGGAAGCTGCAGGTCCCAAGCTCTGAGATAAGGGTCACAGTGGCTTGCCAACATCACCGTCTGCTGGCCCCTTGGTTGGGAAGGGGCTGCAGGTGCCCTGGCCCCTCCAGGTCCACCAGATCTCCCAATACTTCTCTCAGACCTGATTCAGGTGCCTGCAGCTCCATGGAGAGGGACAGCTGGGCTATCAAGATCAGAACCAGTGGACTCAGTTAGTCCTTGGGGGGCCAGCATGTCCTCAGGTGTCCTCAGTTAACTCTTGGGGGCTAGCATGTCCTCGGGTGTCCTTGTTTGTCTTCACACCAAGACCAACTCCAGACAATGTCTGGCCCCAGAGAAAAAGCCTGCACTGATTGCCACCACTGGGTAACTTTTGTTCCTTAAAATAAATTCCTGATGCCACAGCCATGCCTAGAGGGTGGCCCTGCTGCCCGCACTGATCTCCAAAGGCCACAGACTCCCCCAGGGTGTGGGACTGGGCTCTGACTGAGGAGCTGGTGGCAAAGCTCCAGTGGCACTTAGGGAATGGTGTTGACCAGTGACTGCTGCTTGCCTTTTGTTTTCCCTTGGGGACAAGGGCTCCCATGCTTGCTCTGCTAGTTTCCCACCATGTGAATGAGTGAGTAGATCATTCCTATCTTCGGGACACAGAGTGTCAGAGGAAGAAGAGCCACCCTGGACAAATACAAGGGGGCCACCTCCGGTCAGGATCTGACGCCATGATGAGCTCCTGCACTTCACTCCTGAACCTGTGGCTGGGGAGCCAGGTCTCAGAGTGTGGGGAAGGCAGCGGGAGGACTGGACCCAGCTGGGGCAGGAGGCACGCTGCAGGACAGTCTCCTGAGGGCCAGCCCCTGATCCACCACACACCCAGTGTCCACGCTCACTGCGCCCATAGATTTTTACTCTGCCAAAACAGGAGCTCTTCTTCCAGCGCTCAGCTCAGCCCTGCCTTTCTACGGCCTCCTCTAATCTCCTTCTCCTCCCTTGCTTTCTATCATACTCATTACAGAAATCTTAATTATATTTCTAGATGTGTACAGGGAAGACCATCAGAAATACATATATTCTTCAGGAAAAGAAAAATTTGCATAAATATTTTAACAGTACATTTATGGAGACATCATGAGATTTAGTGCTTTGGCCTTTACGAGCTGTACAGTGGGTGCTCAAAGTGGTGGCCATTGGCTTCCAGATCTTTGTTAATACCAGCATGGTGGACCGCTGCTTGGGTAACCTTGGTCACTGGGATGGCTGCACATGTGTCTTCAGTCTCTACCCTAAGAGCCAGTGTAGTGGGTTGTCTGCAACGTACAACATCCCCAGGGTCCCTCACACAAGGATAACACCATCTGTTGAAAAAAATCATACTATTTTTCTTCTCCTGAAGAATATATACATTTTTTGGCAGACTTAGTATATCTATTATTTTTCTCTGAATAGTTTATACTTATCTTGAGGAATGGTTTTATTCATCTTTGATTATGCAAAGGAAAATACATATTAAGTCAGTAAATTTACTTTTCCTCTTTTACGTCCTTCAACTAAAGTAATGTAAGAGAAAATATATTGTTTCAACACACATTAAGGCAACTATATTGACAGCTTTCAATGAAATATTTAGAACTATTCTTATCTCTGGCATTTACAATCAGGAGATAATTTAGAGCAATCATGCCTTATCTTTATAAACATGAAAATTTCCTTTTAATTAAAAATACTATGAATTCTTTTAATATTTATGCTTGTCCTTTTGACATAGTACATAACAAAAGGCCACTCTGCCTCTCATGATACTCATAAATAAATTTATATTTTGATAATCATGGCAGTGTGCTTATAAAACTAAAAGTCATATTATAAATCCTTGTAAAATGTTCTATTCATTTACTTTGCTGGTGGTCATTTATTGAGATATAGATTGTAGGACTCTTTAAAGTTATCTCGTTTCCCCAAATTCTCCAGTTTTCATTCTGCCTTGACATTCCTTGCATGGATTTTTTTCTCAAGAAGCACGGCCCTTTTCCTTACTATCACTTAGAAAAGGTCAGCTTGATTTTATAACAAACTAGATGATCAGAAATGGAGAAATGATTAAGTGAATCATGAAAGTTCTACACAATTATCATGAACATAAAAATTAAAATTTTATCATTATGTAGAAAATTTATCTTTGTCATGTCCCTTAAGCAATTGTATATTTATTATCAACACAGACACATGCACAAAAGAAAACTATGCATGGACAAAATCCTGGGGAAAATTAGGTAGAGTTGTTATACTTTAGCTGAATTAGAAAAAGTTCTACAGCTAAATAAACTGGAAAATTATTAATTTTTCCCAGGGTCTCATTTGATAAATTTAAAGTTAGACCCGGAAAAAAGACAATCACCCTGTCAAAGTTTCACGGCTAGTTAAGCATAGTTAGGACTAGGTCTTAGTCTTATATTTTCTTTAACTTCCTTTATTTTCCTCATTTTTTATTTTATATTTTAAATGTTCCATAATAAACACATATTATGGCTTTACCAAAACAGACAACTGGAGCATTTGCAATCTGAAAATCCAAAGTGCTCCAAAATCCAAAACCTTTTGAATGCCTGTCAAAATGCCATCTGACCTCCTATAATGAGCTACAGCCAAACTGCAGGCCTCAGAAATATCCAGTACAAAATACTTCCATCTGTTCATATAAGGTGCAAACGAGATAGAAAGGAATCGTGTGTTTAGATTTGAGTCCAGCCCTGAAAATACCTCATTACGTGTATGCAAATATTCCCAGATCCGAAACATATCTGGGACCAGGCATTTCAGATAGCGAATACAGAACCTGTATATTTCAGTTTAGATTGGGACACAAGTTTGATTTGCAGTTCTACCAGCCATCAATGGTTTTAGTTCCAGAAAATGTTCACCCATTCAGCCTAAGTCACAATTAAAGAAATGTCCTGCCTACCTACAAAGCAATTCTTTTTAAAGCTACGCTGCATACACTACACCACACTTCCTGTGTGTGTCCAGCACCATACTTCCTGTTTTCTGTGATTCATGAACAAGACTGTGCTCTTCCGAGTCCTGGGCTTGACCGTTTCAAGGCTTTGACTGTAGTCTCTCCTGAGCGCAAAGCTTTAGGCATTCAAATTTCTTTAATCAGTGTTCATATAAAAATCCCTTGATCATTTTACTTATTGTCCTCTGGGATTCTTCCAGGTCTGTTTTGTCTGAGGAGAGGTGATCAGGAGAATATAGATTATTCCAGTTCTTAAGCAATCACATGACAGTGTTTTCTGATTTGCTTGCAGCACTTTTCCAGCGATGAGTCATCTTTCCTTGGGGAGCAGCCTGCAATCATTTTGGGGTCACATTCCTGGGCAGAGCTAACACCTTAAAACCATCACTTTGGACTCTTTGTGGTCCTCGTTCAGCCTCTTCCTCTTCTTCCTCATCCTCTTCATTCTTCTCCCTCTCTGCCTCTCTCTCCCTTCTCCCTCCCAGTAGAGCTCTACACACACATTAAAGTTCATCTGTTAGGTTCTCAAATCCACATCCTGAGAACTCACCCTTAAACTTATTCCTGTGCCTGGCATCTTTTATTCAAACTCATGGCATCCACTTCAGCTGGAGCCTTAGCTGTTCAGACAATTTGCTAGAATGTTAATAATCTTCCCAGACACCGTCTTTGACAGGGGCTCTGCACTATGGCCCTCCTCTCGCTAGGAACACGCTTATTTATCTTCCCCCTTTGTTTCCTGCCTCTAAGTACTTAACCCACAATAGAATCATTTTTCCCAAAGCCATGGTAATGCTTTTAAAAAGTCTCTTCTGACATTTTGTCTTTTATCTAATTTTAGCTTATTTTTACTATGTGCATTAAAATAATCTGACCATGTAGTACACATTCTGACAACTTGGACTCCTCCCACTGGAAGTCATTTCTTCCTGCTGGCCTAGTGTCCGGCAGAGATTTTCACTGGCACCTCACAGTTGTTTGTTAGAGCTCTTTGCCTCAAAACATTGTGTTCTGAATCTCTGATGCTGTAATAAATTAAAGGAGAGTGGGATGATATTCTTTACTAACTCTTCTTACAGCTGGATTTTCTTGTTTTGTTTGATTTTTTTTCTAAATGAGGAAGTATAAAGATTGCCCATAATTTACAAAAAGATGTAGGTATACATATCGATGTAGCTTCAAGAAGTTAACCAGACAATATTCTATCCAAGTTTGTATGTTACTAAATTCATGGAAGTCTATGATCAAAATAATTTTAACCCAGCATGTGGAAGCAGAGGAGATTCCAGCATTTTTTGTTTTTGTTTTTGCTTTGTCGTACTGGGAATTGAATTTAGGGCCTGCACACTGAGCTGTGTTCCCAGCTCTTTTTATTTTCTCATTTTGACACAGAGTCCCCCTGAGTTACTAAGACTCAGAATAAAACCTCCCTTGCTGGCACCTTAGCCTGGATTTCTGAGTCTCCTGAACAATAGGAAATAAGTTTCTAGTATTTAAGCCACTCAGTTCATGGTATCTTCTTACAACAGCCAGAGCTGACCAACACAAGGACCCTTAGAGCTTTGGAGGCCCGAGGCTCTAGTGACCAAGCCCCTAGACCTGAGTAATCAACAATAAACTGTGATAACAAACATCAGAGTAGGCCTCATTCAGAATAAAAGTTAAAGTCATCAACTCCTTAACACACTGGATGCCAAGGTACTAAGGGGGGTGAGGAGATACAGGAAAAGCAAAAAGAAGGGGGCAGTGGTTTTGCCCCACATAAAGCAGACTAAAATTCGTGACAAATCATGGGATTTGGAGAAGGGCAGACCTAGAGCCAAATCCCGACCATTTGCTGTGTGTGTGTGTGTGTCTGTATGTGTGTGTGTGTGTGTGTCTGTGTACTTCTGGGGACTGAACCCAGGACCTCTGCACTGAGCTACACTCCTAGACCTTCTTAAATTTTTATATTTGGGATAAGGTCTCCCTAAGTTGTTAATTTGCCCAGAGTGGGCTCTGACTGCCAATCCTCATGCCTCAGCCTCCCGAAGTGCTGATTACAGGTGTGTGTCACCACACTCAGTGTGGGGACATTTTCTTATAAACTGCATGGTCAGAGCAAGTTATTGAAAATCAGAAACCCAATCCCTCACCTGTAAAGCAAGATAAGCACTTCCTATATCAGAGGCTGCTGTGATCATTAAGGGGGAGAACATTGTACAAGAAACAGCTGGCATACATACAGCAAATGCTCAGCAAGCACACACCCTTCCTGCCTGTGCAGTCAGAGCTGACCCTAGAGAAGGAATATTTGAAATGCAAACAGCCACTGGAGCTCTCCAATCAACCGTCAGCTGGAATCCATGCCCCAGAATGCTCTCTTTCAGGTAGTATTTTAAATAAGTGCAGTCTTGAAGCAAAAGCAAAGCATGCTTCCTGGTCACATTATGTGCAAATAACAAACACTTGTAGTGAAAAGAACTGCAGTAAATGGTTTGTTTAAAAGGGACAGTGCTTTATCATAGAACCACAAGCTGCTGTGGTTTGTGGGAAGTGCTTTAGGCTGTGTGAGCCTAGGAGTCTTATCAAAGTCCCCTCAACGCTGCCCACCCCCACCCCTGAAGTAACTCTCTCCTTCTAGACCATATTCTGATACAGTATTTTTAAACAGGATCACATGAGAAGACCTAGAGCCTACTGAGTTGTCCCCCAAAGCAAGAATTTACTAAAGCTTCTAAAACAGTTCATTTGTGTTCAGGAACAGGAACCAATTCTAAGTGATGTTCTTGACTATAATCATCTTCTGGGTTCAAATAATTTCCAATGGAGCCTCCTCATCTACGTGATTGATGATGGAACCAGCAGTCACTGAGTCTCCAATCATGCAACAAGGCAACCTCAGTTTTCTAACTCTGGACATGGAGACCAAAAGCCATTCGGTGCAGCTGCCCTCGGCGAGTGGTCAGCACTGACCTCTAGTGGCTAGCACGACTAATCACAACGGTGTCCCTCGGAGACCCCTGGGGAAGCTTGGGGCCGTGGCCCGGCTTCCATAAGGAGCTCGCTAACAGCTGCCAGTGCACAGTGGATCGCCTTATACCCTCCCTTCCCTCCCAGCTCCTCATGGAAGTATGAAAGGGGTGCTTTGCCCGGCTTGATGGAGACACTAATGACTCTCAACCGTTTAGAGTCTGGATGAATGAGCCCAAAAGTTCAGCACCTATCCAAACTGAGCAGTGTAAATTCCACCATCTCCTGTGTGCTTCTGTGTGTTCTCTGTGCGTGTTTCGTGGTGAGCTTGCAGGCACACGGGTTGGCAGGTGTAAAGTAGAGATGGAGACGCCTCTGTGCAGAAGAGCGGTTCGACACTGCAGGAAGACACCAGAGAAACGCGGCAGGCCCTGCTCTCGGGTGCACCGTAAATGAATGGGAGCGAAGACTGGAGCTTCATAGTTTTCTGCCGCCGGCAGAGGAATCAAACGCACAGGCAATCATAAAGGAAATTATGAGGAAGGAGAATGAAAGCATGACAGGGAGGGGAATGTAAAAGGCGCAGCCGGTGACTAGATTTGGGGTTTGGATCTTTTGAGGGGTAAGGAGTACAAATGACCTCAGTTATACTCCGCTTCTATCATTTGTCAAGAGAAGGAAATAGGGGGCCCAGAAATGTGACCTAGCCGTCCACCCCTGCAGCCTTCGCTGTCTGGCCCTCCATGCAGGGCCCTCAGCTAGAACTCAGCTTCTGTTCCTCTGGACTTTGAAGTGGGCCGTTTTAAAGAAAATCGTTTCTGCTCCAACTGAAATTAGAGATAAGCTCTTTGATGATGCTATACATTTATCATACCAGACACAGATTGGAAAAAGGTGCAGATTATACCAGCTAATTTCTTCTTGCTTTTACTCATCCTCGGAGTAACCCAAAGTTCAGTCTCATCTGTTTTAATTTTTATGCACTGAAAATGACTCCAAATGTGCCTCATTGAAAGTGCAGTAGTCTCTTTTGAATTTTCACCTAAACAGAAATACCAGCCAAATTTAAATCATTCTGCTCGCATCTTTCCTCATCTCCCGCATTAACACCATTTCAGATCTCCCCTTTCAACACCAGCAGCAAAGCTGGATGCGCTGTTTAACAGGACGACATCTTAGAACATCTAAAAGTGACACAGAGAGTGGAAATCTGTGGGCAATCCCTGCTCTGCAAGACTTCCCTCTGGGGCCTTCGGAGCACTTGGCTAAGTCTCATGTAAACACCCCCTTCCCATTGCAGTTGATCTGTACATTTCAGCCTCTGGGGACAGTGATCTACAAAAATTGTCCTTTTTCTGCTAAATTGCAATTTGTTTGTCCCTTACAGCCACCTGACAAGCATCACGGCTGCTGTCACAGACTTCAGTATAAATCATGGCTTCAATAAAATTGAAAAAATCTTATTGGGAGAAAAGTAAAATGGTACAGGATGAGGATGTTGCATTTCTTACACTCCTACTTTACTACATGAAGCAGGAACAACTCCAATGTTAAGACTAAGTTTAGAGACTGGACTTTTATGACCAGTGACTCTTGGTTATAAATAACCTGGCCTTCCTCTCTCCTAGCACCTCTGCTCTCTTTGAGCCTGTACTTTAAAATTCTGTCTAATAAACTTCCTTATGCATCTTCCTGACACATCCAGGAAATTTTCTCTCTATAACGTAAGTCAGCAAACCTGAAACCTACCTTGAGGGGTGCAGCAAGTAGGATTCTCCATCTTCACTTTGGGGGCCCTCCTCCCACCCCATCCAGTGACATTTCCTTTGAGGAGTCAGCCCAAAAATGTGAACAGGTATCACAACTTCGACTTCAACTTTTTCAGCTCCGGGATGAGCTGAAGAAGATACTTAACATTCACCTGTACTTTGGTTAAAACAAAATATTCTGCATATGTGCTTGACAACTCTACCCATGTGTCTTCCACATAACAGGCCCTGTGCTTACAGGTGAAAGCACTGCCACATTCTGTGACAAGTGTCTGAAGACCCGGTCTTCCTGTGTCTCTTGTGGATCAATCAGGATGAGACCTTCCGTCCCTGGCTAGGCAAGGTCAATGCCCCCTCTCAGCCTGAAGAAGCTATAAAATGACAACCCATCAGCCTTTCTACAGCCCTTAAAAATCAGGGATCAAAGGAGAGACAAGGATAAGGAAGGATAAAAGAAATAGAGAGGTAGAAAGGAGACAGGGAAAATTGTAATGTTGCAATTGTACTAAAAAATTGTAACTTCAGAACACAAGAGTTATTCAAGCCAATTTTCCCCTTCCAGGAAAATTTCCTAAGGTCTTAAAAATCACAAGCCTGTACACCTATGTGTGCTCTGTGCCTTTCCCCTGCAAATCATGCTTCCTCCTGCCAACTCATCCTCAGGAAGGGCTGTATTATGAGGTCAGCTGATCTCACCTTGAAATATGTGGAGTGGTGTAGACCATGGACCACATCGGTAAACCACACAGGCCCAGACAACCATCCTAGGGAGGTCACCAGGTCCACATAAAAACTCCCAACTCTGTCCACCAGTACATCCCTTCCTCTTGAGGGCCCACTCTCTAGTATTTTAGAAATAATTCTTAAAATTCTGCCTAACAAACTTCTTTAGAACTAACAAGTAAATAATCAAAACTATACAGAAACAAAAAATTATTTTAGGGTCAGAAAATTGTATCACGAACTCTATCTAAAGGACATGCATTATCAATACACAATCCAAGAACTCTCTGAATGCAATCTATTCAGCTTTGATGGCTGTTGGGAATTCTGCAGGGTCCCAGTATTGCTCTGTGAACATTGTCATTGGACAGGGGCTCAACTATTGGTTAAAATAAAGTTTTATTTACCAAATATTTGACAAATGATCATCGGACTTAATAAACTTGGGCAGACTGGTCCTTGTCCTTCTGTCACCCAGCAGCAGTGCAGGCTGAGGTCAGATATCATCACCCACGCTGCCAGACGGCCTCAAATCACCCCCAAGGTTTTGCACAGAAACTTTATGAATGAAATAGTCATATTTTGACTGGGAAATAACCAAGTTTCATATTTTTTCCCAATCATTTCCCCTCCAGGAATCTATCCTCAGAACATTCTGAGACACGCAAACAGAAAAGTTAGAATGAAGATAGTCACCTCAGCATGTCTTAAAATACCAGAAAAACTAGAGGAAGCTCAAGGTTCAAGCCAGGAGAACAGTTCAGTGCAATAGCATGTCCCTGTTACTGATTGTGTTTCATAAAATTTAAAAAAAAAATGCAAAAAGGAGTCATAATGAAACACTAAATGAAGTCCATAGTACACAAACCTGAATTTAGTTTTATTAAAATATGCATAGAGAAACACACTAGAATGAAATTCAACAAAACACTGACCATCATTTCAATTGTGTAGCAGCTCATGCATTTTAACTTTCATGTTTAGATAGCGCTTCCTTCAGGGCATTTTGGGGCCGAGAAATAATGAATGTTAAAATGTTTTATGTCTGGCTAAGTCACCACATTCCTCTCTCTTCCGCTCAGACTGCCTACCTCGTTCACTCTCTCTCTTTGTTCTCTCGCAGCATGCACCTCGTGTCAGGTTTAAGGGCACACAGTAGGAATAGAGTTCTAGCGTACATAATTCTTTATAGCTTTGCATTCCTTTCATTTCTCATTTGACTCTAATAACAATCTCAAGAGGAGGTGGGATCTAGGTACTTACTTACAAACTTACTGAATTTTTCTGTTAGTACTGTACATATTTTAGTATTTAGTATTTTTACGTATTTATAGTGACTGTTAGTAAAACAAATGTGATCAAACACTAGGATAATCATAAATTCAAACCTCGTTACCCCACTTAGGCAAGTTAGACTTCAATTCAAACATTACCCTTTGGGGAGTCTCTTCCTTGATTCTCACCCCCACCCCTACCCCAGCCAAGCTTCACTCTGCATTGCTAGGCATGATTTTTAAAAAAAATACAATGAATGCTTACATTTTGTTATTAAAGTAAAAGACACATTGCCATGAAGCCCCCTGAAATCCTCCCCCTTGCTCTGAACACACTTTTCTCATTGTCCTGGCCACTTTCTGCAGCAGCTCTGGAGTCCTCTGTTCTGTGTCTTTGGTTGCATTGTTGTGGCTGCCTCCATGTCCTGAATCAATTCAAAACAGTGAACTTTCATGGTCATTTTGACTTTGGGGAAGAATCGGAAGTCGCACAGTGTGAGAATCTGTGAATAAGGTGGATGGGGACACAGCATCCTGTCTTAAGAGCCTCTCTTTCCATTGGATGGCACTCAGCAACGGCATTCGCTGTGTTGTTTTTGTTACACCTCATAAAGACATAAAAGAGAACTTTCAGAGCTGCTTCACAAAGTGCCAAGGATGATGAGATAAATGTTCTTAAAGTGAGAATATTCTGAGGCAGATTAACGGCAATGTGCCTTCTACTGTAATAAAGCTTTAAAATTTAAACCACATATTTGAATCACCCTGAATATATTATCTCCGTAACACTTAAACGTTATCCAGAGTTGGTTCGCTATTTTTTTACTTGTTTAATGTTTATGTGTGCTACCACCACTTCTCAGATTGCAGCTTCATGAAACAAAGATCTTCGCTTTCTCCCTGTCCTCTACTGCTTTGCGTAAAATACCTGGACCATTGCCACTTATATTAGGCTTTTAATGAATCTGACCCAAATGTATGACTGCATGGGCAAGAGCTCTCAGAGTTTTTCCTCTCCTATAAAGTGAGGATACTCATACTGTCCTTATAGATTCATCGCAAAGATCATATTAGATAATACAAGAAGGGCTCCTACCTTGATTATCACTTTATTATTCCCCTGTTTAATGATGACACCCTGTGGGGCTCTGCACAGCTTTTTGCTATGTCTAGACAGCATTGCCAGCATTAAGTACCAAGAGCTTCCAAGGAATGGTTTCGAAAAGGCAAAGACACAGTTTGCATACTGCTAAGTACTATGAAGTAATTCAAACCACTATGGCCATCTCCAGGCAATGGCAGCAGTTGGTACTGGCTCTAACTACATATACACCATGTCATCTTTGAAGAAAAGTAAAGGCCACTTAAGTGCCAGTAGATGGCTGAGGCCATGCCTGATAATTTATTTGAGGGCCGAGAGCAAGAAGCCATAAGGTGTCAAATAATCCATCATCTCTTGAGGAATTACCTGTCCCCAGATCACACTATGTGAGGCACCGATAAATACAGCCACTGCACAGCCTGCTGAGTATGTAGGATACTTCCTTGGTTGTCACAAAGGCATACTTGGTCCCAAAGAAAATAAAGACCATGTTTTGACTTCCACAGTTTGTAAAACTCACAAAGATTTATAATTCTATGAATCAAAGCATTCTCACATTCTAGAGCCCTAGAAGGGAAAAAGGTGTTACTCAAAGACACACAGCCACTTAGTGGCTCAGTCATTGATCCCATTTAAGTCAGCCAAACTCAAATGCCATTAACAGTGTCTGAAGGACTTTGGTTCTGTACTAGTCGGGAGCAAGCTAGGGACACAGTGCTAGCATCTTCAGGACTGAGTTCATGGACCAGTAGCTTGGCCAGTTGGTTGAATCAATTTTCCAACTACTTATCTCCGGCCTTTCCTAACTTGACCACAGAGATAACAATGGCAACTACACATTTTGCTTCCTTGTGCCTGAAAAACTTTCTTCTATCTACTTTCAATCCAGCACTTACTTCCCTTTCTGCCTTGGAAGAAGAGGAATATATCATATTAAAATTTCTTTTGCAAACCCATGCTGTAATGATGGAAATTTTCTTGCAACTATCTGCTTCAAGCTGGCCACATATAATTTGATGTGACTTTTTGACTTTATGCTAAATTCTTATTAAACTCTCTGCTAGGCTATTTTAATTCCAAATGAATCTTTTAAAAAACTGTCATTTGTGGTATGTACGACTGCATAGTTATAAAACAAAATAGAAAAAAATACAAAGGTTTGTTATACATCTGGAAAAAATAAATTATTTTCAGTACAGAAAGACATACTCTATACTCTATATTAGCCTCTCATTTTGACAACCAAATACCATGTGCTACTAAGTAAGATGATAAAATAAAAGTGAAAAATTCTGAGTTGTTTATAATTTGATTTCTAGTTATGTTAGGATAATACCGTGGGTGATAGCTTTTGTGGGAAATTCATGATTATATAAAACAAAAAACACTCAGAAACCCCTGAACTATATGGCTTGCAGTATTAGGAAATTAAATTTGATGACTATAACAAAAAGTCAGAGTCTATTTAGTATTGGAATTATTACTATATATTTATTATCTTTATTGGGTAAACATAAATGTATAAAATAAAATAAATATCAATATTTTGTTTCACTAATTAAGCCAGAAGTATTTCCTATTCTCTGGCCCTTTGTGTGTATAAAAGATGGGAACAAAAATCAGTCAAATGTTTATTTTTTTCATTTCTGGCCAATAGACAAAGAAATCTTTTAACTTAATGTGAGTCAATAATTATTTTTTGAGTCCCTACTCTGTGCTCAGCCTTGCCCTGGGAACAAACAGTGTTTGCTAAAAGTCATTCTTGGAACTTCACGATGTGTGGAAATTCTGAGCTATTTGGAACCTGATGAAAACAAAGTAATTTTCCCACTATCAATGACTTCTCAGGCAAAGTTTCTAGAACTGTATCTAAACATAACAGCTTTCATGGAGAGCAATAACTTAGAACGAAATTTGCAGTAATAGGAACTTAACAATTTCTTCAGTCTATTAGAAATACAATAAGGTATGATTTTGTTTATTCTATGAAATAACTGTTCCCAATTCCACAGCATGATATAGAATAAGACAGAATTTTTATGCATAGGTCCTAGGTCTATGCGCAGGAGCAGAGGGCGTGGCATCACTTGATTGGCCCAAAGCTTTCACCGAAGAGCACAGACCACATCCCCGAACTGACCTCAAAGCTGCTTCCTCTCCTCTCTGGCTCTTTGCTGGTGCTGTTTTCTCGCACCAGCAAAGAGCCACCCCTGAGCCCACCCAGGTGGAAGGGCACCCAGAGGGGACCCTGAGGATCACAGCTGTTACAGAACTCGCCACACGGAGCGTTTCTGCACCTAGCACATGTATTTGTTCACCTCCTCTTAGCTTTATCATACCCTTTTGCAAAGAGCCACTACTATGCATTTTATTTACCTGTGTGTCCCATTAAAGCCCAAAACAGCGATTTTCATAGAAAAGATACTCCAGAATACTTTGTGAATTACATATAAATTATCACATAAGATAAAACAGATAATCACTGAGGAATATTTTTCCATATAACGTAATTCCAGAATTTGGTGATATAAAAGAATTATACCTCTGATTCTGTTGATTTGAGCTTATATTGCACTGGGTCACCTGGGTTGGCTCTGCATGCAAGCATCTGCAGTTAGTGGACAGGTCCCCAGAGCCCTATACAGACCTCCACTGGGGTGTTTCACCTCTGCCCCAGGCAGTCTCTCATTCTCTACCAGGATCACCTGGGTTTGTGCTCATGCAGCAAGAAACTCAAGGGACAGGGAAAAGCTATGGAAGCTCCCTGAATTCGGCACTCAGAATCAGAGCTGTTTACCTCCACAGGACTCCAGGAGATAAAGGAGGTCCTAAGACCAAGCCAGATGCAAGAGTGAGGAAACAGACTCTGCTCTTTGTGGTAGGAGCTGCAAAATATTATTTCAGAACCAACACACAAAGAAGGTAGTGGAGATCTAGGTGTTTGTTTAAAATCAGATGAGTGCAAGTATTTTTCACTTACATACAGCTGTCACAATAGAAATGGTGCCAAGCAAGTTCCCAGAGTAAAACGTTACCATCCCAGAATCCCTCTGACTATGCTATACTTTCCCCATCTCTCTTTATGCAAGTTTTTTTCCTATTTCATAGAGGCCACACTTATATCCCAAATTCATCTGTGTATTTTTAGTAAATATTTATTGAGTAAAATCCATGTGCAAACTACCGTGTTAAGTGCCGAGGATGTTAAAATCTGGCTCTGTTCAGATCTAATGAGGGACACAGGGAGAAGTAATTAGGAAAAACTGTGTTTTCTTAGACAGTGCTCTGGGCATATACAGAGAGACATAGAAATAACTAACCCTGAGACGGAGAAGGTGTCCCAAACAAAGCCAAAAATAGGGGTTCACTCTGAGGAAACAGTTGGCAGTTTGCCTTGGCACCAGTAGGTGCTGGGGTAGGAAAAGACATAGAGAGTTCTGGAGCCAGGAAGCAGCTCAGTTTGGGGCAAAATGTGGTCAGTGTTTAAGAGTGGAAGGCAATAAGCATAAATAAGAGAAGAGCCTGATAATGAAGGGTTCTGAACATCCTCTCATGGGCTTTAGATTGTTACTACTTACTTAATGAAAAACCCTTTCCTGACTTTACACAAGGAAGATACAAAGTTAGTCTTGCATGTTACAAACATATTCTGACATCAGTGACAATAAAGACTTAAAGAGGAACAAAAGTGAAAGGCAAGTTTAGAAGACCAGATTCTAGAAAAGATAGTCCCCAGATAAATATGCAACTCTGTCTACTTAGAAAGCAGAGACTTTACCTCTATTTAACACTGTCTCAGTCACTTTTTCATTGCTGGGACAAAATGCCTGACACCCACAACTTAATGTAAAAAGAGTTTATTGGACTCATGGCTTTTAGAGGTTTCAGTCCACCGTCAGCTGACTCCAAGGCAGGGAGGCGTTGTGGAAGGAATGCTGGAGAAAAGTTGCTCACATCATGGTGGCCACAGAGCAGAAGAAGGAAGGAGCCGGGGAGGAGATACACCCTTCCCTGTCACATCACCAATGACCTACCACTAACCAGGCCCCACCTCCAAACAGCAAGTCAGCTAGTGCTCCATGATCCAGTTACCTTCCAAACACATGAGGCTTTGGGAGGACATCCAGGTTTAAGCCATAACAAACAGTGTAAGAGCAAAACACTTAAACATTGTTCAGATTTTTAAAGCATGACTGACTTTCCACTTCTGAGAAAGTCACAAAGGAAAACTAAACTCTACCAAAGGCTGAGGCTTAAGCGGAGTGGAACAAGATGAAAGCTACTGATCTTTCTGGCTGAAAGATATGAAATCCCTTTTCTAGAGAAGTTGTCTTTCTGAGCATCCAGCCCAATGACAAGAAGACAATAGATGAATCAGTCAGCTATATTTTCTCTTTTTCTTGATTTCTTCAATTCTCTGAAAAGTTTTCCATTACTTTTGGAGGGTCCAGAAAAGAATTACTCTGAGCTAAGAAGAAGCAAAGACTTGACCCTGGTCATATGTGCCTCATGCCTCCCTGTCCTCCACTTGGTTGGATTTTTCAGTGAAACTGTACAGGGAAGCTGCAAACAACAGACAGGCTGTAAAAGGAAGACAGACAGAAAGGAAGAACCTGCCCTGTCTCTGTCTGCCTTCCAAGACCCATGTGAACCATGTGTGTGCATTTCTCAAATACTCCATGCTGCTTCCTGTGCCTGAGACAACTATGTGATTATGTAGTTCAAATCTCATAAATTAAGTTTCATGAGGGAAAAAGGAATTCTGGTCTCTCTCCCTTGAATTCTTCCACTTGTTACAAGGCTTACCCAACAGTAAGCGTCCACCATATTTGGGGCTATTAAAGAATAAATGCAAACATGAATTCATAAGTAATTAATAGTGGGTTGATTTTTAGGAGAAATGTTATCATAACATTTCTAAACGATGCACTTTAATTGTGATAGTGTTGTGAAATCAGGTGTGCTCTGTTTCCAGAGGAGAGACGTGGTTTGAAAAGACTCTTCCATGTTTCTCCCCAGTCTGCTTCCGGATTAGGGTTGACAGATCGCCCAGATTGGACGCAGAGTAGTTCCTTCTCAGTGATCACTGGGACTCTGGCTCTGGCTTCTCCCTGAATCAGTGCCAGCTGTGGTGGTGGCTCTTGTGATGCACATGGCTTTCCTATGAGGTCATTACTGATGGAAACTATCAACACCTCTGCCCCCTGGGGAGGGTAAGGATTCAGCTCCATTCAAATAAGCATTCCTCAGGCTCCTGCTTCGGAAACATTCCCCTGCTCCTACCACAGATGTTTTAGTTTGGGGGACAGGATAAAGAATGACAAGACACTGAGGGTTAAAAATTCAAACAGACCCAATGCAGCTGCATGGGTAAGAAGCGTGAAAGAGCTTTTGCGTGTCTTAATACTGTCCTTCTCACCATTCCCTCTGCTCAGTTGCCAAGCAATGAAATGCCAAGTAGTTGCCAATCTATTCGAGGTGGCAGTCAAAAAATGGTTGCTTACCCTCTCTCTCATGGAATAAGAAAGATGCTTTCATGGGCTGCTAATGCTATAACAACAGTTTTAAAGACGAGTTTATTCTGTAGTCCCTGTATAGTTCTAGATATTATCATCATTCCACGTGGATGCTATGGAAGCAAATGGCTATATAGACCAAAGTTATAATAAAACAAAATGTACAGGTGATCAGAGATAAGTTCATGATGAGAAATTCAATCAAGGAATAAATTTCTTCAGTTATCTGGCTGTCTTCATTCCCTAGAAGAACATTTATAGTGGACTAAGATAGCTGTCCTAAACACAGGGTGACTACAACGGAGATATCTTTCTTCACTGAACCATTTCCAGGATACCCACTGTGCATCAGGACTCATCTTGTACATAGGACCTAGAACCTTCTAGAACATTCCTTGATGTTCAAATGCCTGTCAAGTGATGGAGAAAATGGTGGCTGCCTGGGAAAAATGAATGCAAAGAAGAAATATGACTTGAAACTGTAAGAACAAATTATGTTTGGCAAAGCAATTCTAAGATTATGAACATAATTGAAGTGTTTATGAGAACGAAAAGGCTCATATTCCTGTGAGCAATTTTCAAGAAGCTAAAAAGGAAACCTGCCATTTTGGAGATTGTAGACTCTTGGCAGCCTTTGGAGGAAGGCTTTGAAGTATCCGTTGCGTATGGTTCTGGTTAATGTTTCCACAGCAAGCAAGTCCAGGACAGGTAATGGAGACAGTGCCGAAAGAGAACCTATCCTCTCTTCATAGCAGACTGCTCCCTGGCATGCTGCGGCCTGGCCAGAGGCCCCACAAGCATTTCTGTTGGGCCAGGAAAGCAGGGGTTTGGGCCACTTATAGGTGGAGAATTAAATGTTTTCCTATTCATACTTTCTAACAACATGAAAGTATAAAAGTGTCCACTCAAAGGAATCAGGGCAGAAGGAATGGGCTGGGGGAGAGAGTGGGAGAAGATAAAGAAGGGAACTGTGACTCTTCTTCAAGAGAAAATTTGCACCACAGCAACTGTGCAAATACCCACTTAGCAAGAACCACCAGACCTTCACTGTGAATTTTATCAGAAGCCACCAGCCCTAAAGTATCACTGGCGCCTACTGAATTTCCACCAGCAACTTAACAGAAAACATCTGTTCTCTTACTTAAAAGTAAATCAATTGATTAAATCAACGTTTGCTTGCTTTCTTCTATTAGAAGCACTGCTATTTCTTTTTCTTCTCTCCTGACTCCTTTAATAACTTACTTCTGCTTATAAGTTAAAATCTGGAATAATGGTGTGTCTCCTTTGGTGTCCGCATGGGGAAATTTACCACAGGTCAAGCTAAAATCATGTCAAAAGTCCAGGGATGTAAACAACAGGGTGATATTTCATGTGTAAAGCTTACTAACCACATAAAGTGACCTCAAGCTGCAAACACGTGAGTGACACTTAGGCATTTGTGCATGTGTGTGCGCGTGTGTGTTACAAAATTTCTCACCACCTGGAAAATTATAAATACTGAAATTTTATTTTGAAGCTTGACCTTTGTATTTAAACTCATTTCACAGTTTTAATACAGGAAATTCTATGACATGAGTGCCTTAGGCCTGGTTGTATCTGAAGGTTTTTAATTCAGAAATGGACTCTCAATGGTGAAAGTTCTGTGCCTGGGACCCTTACTGTCTTGCTTGTTTTGTGAGTCTTACATCTATCAGCATCCAGTAACCAACAGGACTCTTAGGAAGTAGGACATTAGGAAAAGAGCACAAAAATAGCAGCTCAGGAAGCAGTAGTTCAGAGAATAGACTCATCCACCTTTGCACACCTGGGGCTGTTTCAGGGAGCGGAGAAACTGGGAGAAACAGCAGAGCATTTGCCAGGAGGTCTCATGAGCTAACAAGGAAGAGAAATGCATCTCCAGTCAAAATATCCCAAGATAAATGCTGTGCTGAGACATATATAAAGTGATATGGGATAACACAGGCCAAGGGAATAACCCTGCCTTGGGGGAATAACTCTGCCTTCAGAGAATGTGGAGGAGACTCAGGAGAGATTCCAGGGAGGGAGATCTGGGGTGGGCCCCCAGCGGGATACACTTCATTGCTCAGGGATTCTTCTGGCTATGTCTATGAACTTGGCAGGTCATCCCACCACTCTTTTCCTCAGATTCCTCATCAACCAACCAAGGGAAATCATCCTAAGTCAGGGGTTTAAAAGATGTGGTGGGAAAGGTTTCCTGCCAAGGCTAGTAAATGCAGGAAGGGGTTCCAGAGGCCTGAAGTTGGGTTTAGGGCCAGGGTGAGAGGAGGGAAAAGAAACAGAAGCTGGGAGAAACCCTGGAAGATGGAATCCAAAAGGTGGAGGGAAACACTCGTAGGCCTTTGGCTTCTTCTTCCTTTTGCCATCTTGAGTTTACAGGCAGCATCAAAAGCGCTAAATGATGGGCTAGGGATGTAGTGCAGTGGCAGAGCGCTGGTTTAAGACCCAGCATCACAGTGAGGGGGACACTAAATGCGAAAATGAAATAATGTGAACAGCTATAACTTCCCTCTTGATGTTCATCAACAAAGCATTAACAGGACGCAAGTATTTTAAAGTGAGGATGAAATTATTAAGGCTCAGAAATCAATCAGCAATGGCAGGAATAGACAGGAAATACCAGGTTAGCAAGCAGATGCGGAGAAAAACAACGAGACCTCTGGAGAAAAGGGTGTAATGCTTAATTCACACAGTTGCTACAGGAATTGATTAAAAAGACGTGTGTCAAAAAACAGAGCATGGTATGGCACAGACTTAGCCTACAGCAGGTCATTGTGATCTGAATGGGTTGAGATCTGCCACCATCTAAAAAATATAGCTAATAGGAAGGACAGGGTCCTGTTCAAAATCTGAAACATTTGTAGAGCCAAATGAAGGTGCCCAGCGAAATAGGAATGAGAACACATGCACAGACACTTCTGGTCTACCTCCCTGTCCCTAAAGCTAATCAGTCATTGCTGAACCTGTAGCTCAGGAGGCTTCCAGGCACTGCCCACCTCCCTGGATCCTAACCTGCTAACATCTTTTGGGAGGTACCATAAAAAAGGATGGGAGAAAAAATACAACTCAGAAATGTGCCAAGAGAAGTCTCACCACAAGAAAAACTTCAGAGATTGTCAAATGAAGGAAAACATATGAAAGCTGTCAACTGCTCTACATAGCTAAGTTCTGGCCAACTCTTAGGAGCACTGGTGCTAAAGGAGATAATACAGAAGTGAAGATTTCTGCCCAGAAATGATATAAAATATAACACAGAGACATACTGGCTGAATTTGTGCAAGAATCCTGGAACCGAAACAAGAGAGAAAAATAGCTGTTTTCCTCATGGGAATGTCCCCAAACCTGTCTATGAGATATGTACCATGCCCTGGTTTGTGTTCCAGAATCTCCCATCATCTCCTCAGGGTGTGGCCAACCTTGATATGGAGATGCTCATGACAGGAGGCAATGAAATGAAAGGGATTTGGTTTTTCACATCAGTGTCCAAGATAAAACACCAGACCAAGAATGAGATAAAGTACTCGACAAAGAAACACAGAAAGCTCCAAGCATGGGACTTCATCAAAGCCAGGCATGGTAGAAGAGAAGCTGGAGATACATAACTCATACACCGACCTGGAAACAACACAAACACCACTCAGAGCTCCTGGAAAAGAGCCAAATCTCGAAATCATGAGCCCATCAGAAAGTTCCTAATGAAGCCTCTTCCAAAAACAGCCCCTACACATATGTTACAATGATTTGTTGATTTATTAGGTCAGCACATATTAAGGAACCATCACACACTCAATATTTCCCTTGGTTTCAGGAGATGAATCCCTTACCTGATAAGAACTTCCGGTCAGGTATGGCAGACAAGAGTCACATTCCTCCTCCTGGGTGGTTTGCATGAGAAACACAGCCAGATGACATCACATGGTGGGTTAACCCTTCAATGAAGGAAAAGCTAGAGCTCAAAAGTAAACCATCTGAAGAGCAGTACATGCAGCTGCCTGGCTCAAGGAAAACTCCACCTAGGAGAGGAAAGCATGTGTTCTCTAGAATGGTAAACAAGCTGACACAATGTCTGTCCTATATTTCACAGCATTGAGACACTATAGAAAATTGCTGGGTAAATAAAACGACTTGTAAGAGGTACCTACCATGATCGGCTCCCCTGGAAATGTGGGACTCAAAAGCTGGGCTGAAATGGTTATATAATTGGTTTCTCCCTGGTTTTTAAGTCCACCAAAAATACTGATTCATATTTGAGAGAAATAACATCTACTGATTGAACTAATACACATGATATCTAGGTATGTGTGTGTCAGAAACTTGGGTATCTATCTCCGTCAGATTCAGTTGGATCTGATCCTCAGTTCTCTTCAAGAAAAAAGAAAAGAAAAAAAGCACAGAGAGAGAGCAGGAAAATCCTGTGAACATAAAGATAAGATTGTTGAAGCATGGGAATGAGTTTACAGCTATTCCTCCAGAAATGGCCAATAGAATTTTGTCTCCTATATGTTTCTACAAAGTAACCCGAAGTGCAGGGTTTAAGAGGTGAGGAGAAAGTGTCCAACAAAGGTTGGCCAGGGGTGTGGTGTGCTGGAACCACTCCTGGGAGCCAGAGTGGCTGAGGTTTTGTGGTCTACCTGGAAGGACTGTGGGGTGCACTGATGCACTGTAGAAAATATAATAGGAGGAGACAAGGTGGTGAAAGTTCAGACCCTGGCTTAGGCAGAAAGCGTGGGAAAGGAGGAAATAAGGAAGCATATGGATCCTTCTAGGAAAATGCCAACTAATTTTGAACCTCTAGTCGAAATACCTTGGTGCAGAAAAGAACACTTTTGAGAGTTAACGCAAATGGCCAACAGTTAAGATTCAAGAATGAAAAGAAATATTTTACAGCACACAGCCTCACTGAAATATTTATATGTTCCATATATATTCCATCTGTCCTGAAGCTGAAAGTATTACTGAAATTATTCCCATACACGAACTAGCAGAAAGAAGGCCCAAAAGTCCTTACGGTGATTTAAATCAAATTTAAATGAGGACAACTTTTTAATCTTCATAACCACCCAGCATAGCATCAGAATCTATGGTCCTTTTATTAAAATTGCTTGCAACCTGTGGCATGCCACCAGCCAGAAAATTACATGTCTGATTTGTTCCTTGAACTACAAAAATTCATATGCATGCATGTATACAAACACAACCATTCAATTTCAGGGGTACACATGGTGTGGGATAAAGGACTTGAAGCTGGATCTATAGGCTTGAGCTTTGGGAAACAGACTTATGACTGGGATAGACATAGTTCCTCAAGGATCCATGGTTTGAATCTCAGGATTTTAGAATTTCAGTGAGGCTTAAAAATCATCTAGTGTGCATATTTTAAAATTGTGCCACAAGAAATCCCAGGAGTTCAACACCATGCCTCAATGCTTAGCAAAGAAATAACCATCGTATAACCATCAAAAGCTTTAGACTACCTGAATCTATGATTTCATCACATTTGGTTATTTTTATATTTTAATGTTCTATTTAAAATTTAATTTAATTAGAAAATGTCCTGCAACAAAATAAATTGGAAAATTATTGATGTATTCCAAGCCTCTCATTTGATAGATTAAAAAGACCCAGAAAATGAAAATGACCCTGTCAAAGTTTCAGGGCTGCTTAAGCATAGTCAGGACAATGTCTTAGTGCGCGTTCTCCTCAAGGTAAAGCTCAAGAAAGTCTCTTTGGAAAGCGATCTTGGGAAATATGCGAAGGTAGAGAAAGCGACACGGGATGAAGGATGTGGAGGAGGAGCACCACACTGGACAGCTGGAGCTCGTCCTGCTGGTTCTTATCTAGAAGCCATGTGGACAGAGCCGCTGCACTGTCCTACTGAGGAACTGGAGCCCTGCACTCCAGCCCGTGACCTCCTACCATGGACTGAGCCCCTAGCACACCTAAGCAGCAAAAGGAGCTCCTGCAGAGTCGCCAGCAGAAGTCCTCCAGGAGCAAGAGAATCAGCTGGGCACTTGTCCATTACAACCGCAGGTGAGCTCAGGTCTGAGGGCATAAGGGCTGCAGGAGAAAATAAGCCTCTGCTGCCCCCTGAGCACGGGTCTCCTTGCTCCCCAATCCCCACCTCAATGAGGTAACACAGAAGAGACATGTTCTTCCTGCAAGGAGCCCCCATGCTCTTCCTCCATGCACTCCTTCCTGAAGGACTGTTTCCAGACACACCACGGCCCAAACCTACCACTTCTCTCCAGGGTGTCACAGTCTAAGTGTGATCGCAGCAACGCTGCAGTTACAGATTCATTTTACTCTTCTTCCACTTCAGTCTGCTCTCTGAAAGCAGCATCTATGATTTCATCAGATGAAAAGGAACTGGGTGATAACAGGGACCCAGCCAGTGCTCTTCTTCCAAAGGAACAGCGTTCTGTGCCAGAGCCAAGGCAAAGGAGTTTTAAGAGTTTTCTCAGAAGTAAACAGCTGAAAAGCTCCGGCATGCACTGTACATGGCTTCAGCCCATGAATTGGACCAAAGAACACAACCAACAACCCTCCAGGTGACCATGATTATTAGGAATGGTGAAGTAAAGTGGAAGACAGGGTGTTTAGACCAGAGGGCCTCTGCTAGTGAAGATGACCCAGCTGTCTGTCATTTCCTTTTCTCACTTTATTTAAGACCCTGATTCTTTTACCATCCTGGGTGCTTATGGCAAAATAAAATGACACAGTCATTTTGCAGTCCTATTGCATTAATAATTTTCTATCTTCTTTTGCAGGATTTTGGAATAATTTTCACAATTTACAAAAAATTCTTGGAAATTATTTTATATTTTCTCCAATAGATTGTTTAAAGTAATAATTCAGGATTGATTTCAGTAGGCATGATTTTGTCATGAATAGTCAGGCACTTAAATGTTTTAGTGGAAAAAATATTTTTGCAGAAGAAGATGTACAAAGTCCTCTTTTTCAATAATCTAAATCATTTTAAGATTATAGAAGTTTCTTACATTCTGATTAAATACATATTTATGATTCTGTCATCCCCACACAAATATATATATATATATATATATATATATATATATATATATATGGATTCATATTCCACTCAAAGAGCAAAACCCATCACACATGAGAATGTTCACACCAGGTAATTGCCATGAGCTCTAGATTTGCTGACATTATTTCCTACTCAGGTCAATGAAGCACACTCACCAACAGTTGAAATATTGTAAGGTGCAGTGCAAGAATCTCTAATGGCCATAAGAATAGATCATAGTTCTAGTTCGAGAATAGTTCATCCTCAAGGAAGTTACTGCCTAGCAAAACTAAAAAGGCTTTAGTACAAAATATAGTATTATATGATTGAAATGTCACAAATAAATATACCTAGTTCAAATATAAAGCTTTTGGAATGTGAAATGAAATTCTAATCCTTCTGTGGAGAAAATGATAAGGCTAAAATAAACAATAAACACAGAGAACCTTGTAAGATGTGTATCTACACTCGAAATTCTCTACAACTGTCAATTTCTAACTGTCTTTCTCTGGAAGACTGCATAAACACTGGTGCCATTCAATTTGATACACTTGACTTTCTGTTTAGATGTCTCTTTTATTGTCATTGGGCTTTAAAAAGGCTAAAGCCCTTTAAAAATATCTTAAATCTTGAAAAACTCACTTGAGATCAACCCAGTTCACTCCAGACTTAGAAATATCCTCTTGCTTTCTTGCATTTAGCTGAATTCCCTCAGAGCCACCATCTCAAATGTCCACTACCAGCTGCCCAGGGAGAAGGTGGGATACTAGGTTGAGAAAATACATCTTTGAGAAAATATAGCATATTCATAAAAACATATGTGAGCATATTCATACCCGGCACATGTTTACTGAAAAACATTGATTATTTCTGCTAATTTTTTAACATATTAGAATTTATTCTTTTCTCTGTATGGTTATATTACAAATTTGATATTTAACTAAGATTTTTTCCTGTTTGTATTCAGTTTCAAGGTCTGCTTTCCTTGAATCTCTTTTCAATTGTTTTTCGAACATACAACACATTTACTTAGTGCAGAATCCTTCCAGAATACAGGCCACATTCTCCTTTCCCATCTCCTTGCTCCATGTTTGAAGGCCTTCATCACTTTCCTATCGCTGCAGGCCTCAGTGACTAATTGCTAGTGATGTCTTACTCTGTAACAGATACATGGCAAAATAATCAATAGAGATGATCCCAACAGTCAGACTCCCACCAATGGTGGTGTTGTCGATTGTTAGAATTACCAACTAGTTTTGGGGTGGTTTATTTACTTTCTCAGAGACAGAAACACTAATGATTAACAGCTGTGTGTCAAAATACATGGTATACATTAGCATTTCCCTAGAACTTCCCCAAAACAACTTAGCAGCTCATCTACCACAGACCTATTATAAATTACAAGAATAAAACATATTCACCCATGTACTATGCATGCACACGCACACGCGCGCGCGCACACACACACACACACACACACACAATTTGGGTTCAGAGAAGCAAAATTGTAAATTCAACTGAAATGGCTTTTGGCTAAGGGTGAAAAGAGATCTGAGAAAGCCAACCCAAACAAGATGTATTCAGATGGATTCCTCCAAAATACTAAAGCAGTTAGGATTCTCTGTACTTGTTCCTACATCTTCCTTCTCTGGCACTTTATCACACACAGCTTTTATACCAGAGGGAGGAAGCCCTCAGGGAAACAGGGAAGAGAAGAAAACTGCAAAAGCCTTTGGAGATTTAAAAATATTAGTAGTCATTACAGTAGGGGACAAGGTTAACAGGACATGCATATTCCTGCATTTAAGAATCTGATCTACAACAAAGGTAAACCCTTTTTACTTAGGAAATGTGGACAACAGTGCTGGGATGTTTCTGTCATGCAGCTGCCTGAACCTGCAGCCCAGCTAATGGGTCAAGGCTGCCTCTGGAGTCGCAGCTCTGTCTGGAGACCAGGAAGTCTGCACCTGAAATGCCTTCAGTTTTGTTTCTAAACCCACCACTATCTTTAGACATAACGAGTCACTGACTTATTGTCAAAGTCACAAAACCAGAAGAGAAATTGTTTAGAAATCATTTCATAGCTTTGTCTTCTGCAAAGATAGATGAGAGCCCACAAGCTACAGACGCTGGAAAATTAATCTTGGCCGCTTGTTCATTGGGCAGGGAGGAAGCACAGCTGGCACAAGTCAGAGAGGACAGCACCTGACACTTCACCACCATCCATTGCTCTCCAGCCCCCTCCGTAAGCCCTGGCAAGGATTCAGTCTCGCAGCTTCCCTAAACCTCCCCTTACACCATCCTAAAGTGACCTCCTGTATCCACCCCATTACCAGTTATTACAAGCCTCTGCATGCACATGGCCATTTCTCCTGCAGCTGACTAGCTAAACTACCGCGCTCATGGACCAGATAACTCCGTACTTTGTTGAATATGCTGACAATCCTCTAAAAGAGAAGTTCTATTTTAAAAAGTTTGCCAGGGATTTAATCTGGCTAACATCATAGCATATTTTCACAGAGAGACAGAGCTCCCCAGTAAAGTTTGCCAGCCAACCTGAGCTCATTACAGAGCCTTCAGCACCATCGATCAGGAGCTAGATAGTCCAAGCAGGCCAGGAGCTATTCTGGATGAAAAGCAAATTACATTCCCATAGTCACCTCTCCTTCAAGACACCTGTTTCCTAATAGTCACAAAACCAGCGCGGTAAACACAACTGAAGTAAACAAATCTCAAAGAGGAGCCAGCTTCAAAAATAGATGAGAAATTAGGTATTTATGGTTCCTTTGTGTTAGTGACTACATGCGTTTATCTGATCAGACCCAAAACAGAAGCTGAGAGGGATGGGTATGGAAGTTGCACCATTTACCGCACTCAACAGACTGCTTTCCAAACTCGGCAATGGACAATTTAGTCCAAACCACCGTGTGAAGTGTGGATAATAAAAACAGGAAACCTGGGACTTGCAGTGGAACTAATCTCTGTGAAACAGTCATAGCCTTAGGAAACCATAAAAATCATAGCCCTGTCCCCGCAGTATTTACTAGCATCTCCACACTAGTATCTTCAAGGTAGAGGGACAAGTGGCGGGGGAAAGGAAGAAACAACTGTGTTAGTCACACAGGCAGAATTCTAAAAGAGCCTGTTTGTTTGTCCACTTGTGTGTCCTTCACAGAGGTTCCCACGGGATCTGGGCTACCTTCGAGGTCTTCCTGCCCATTCACCAAAAAGTCACAAGAATTGTTGTGCTATTATACCATTTTTTGCACTAATTACAGAAAAATGATCTGCCTTGATGATTAAAAGGGTTTCTGGCCTTCTTACCCTGAATATTATCTTAACCAAATAAGTATTTTAACCAACTTGTTCCATGAGAGTGGAAAAGCATTTTATTTGGAAAAATGGTCATTTGTAGAAATAGTAAGTAGAGTATGCTAGTGTACAGTACTAATCTAGTAAGTGGGTAATGGTAATACAGTAAGTAGTGTATACTAAATCTAATATATTTTAATGGTTGTTTTACTCTATTGGGATTTTACCTGGAAACTTCTTTTCAGTAAGATATTTTTATTTGAATCTAAACAGTAAAGTGACTTTATGTGGTGTAAACACACTAAAGACCAGGTGACTGTCCCCAGCATCATGTGTGGCACAACACTAGTGTATAATAAACTTGAAGGAATGACAGAAAAGTAACCCAAAATAAAATCTAACACAGCATATCGTTTCACTTCTTCTTGGGCTTCAGAATAACTCTTTCACTGCTAAGTTAAACCACAACTGCCCGACTCCCAGTCACTAATTAAAACCAGAGCAGAAAGAGCGCAGTGGTTTTACCCGTTCATTAGGAACTCACTTAAAATTCAATTAAATGCAAACAGGAAAATACTGTGGTAGAGACCACAGGTTTTTCACATGACCTTTTCAACTCACCTGGCTTTAATCATGATATTATTAGGCCAAACTCTGGGCAAGGACACATTAATTGAATATGACATATTCCAATAGTCCAGTAGTCCACTGAGGAACTGAAAACTCAGTTTACCTAGAGTTGAGGCTTTTGGTGGCCTTGTTTATTGTTTTGTTCTGCTTGTTTCTGCCTAGGTCTTTGGCCTAGGAGATAGGTTAAGAAATACCTGCATGCAAACACTGGTGATTTACTCTGGAGAGAGATAGGGACAAACCAAACAGTCAATTTTAGCCTCTGATTCTGACGTAGAGATGAAGGAGCCAGCAGCACCAGAGGTCACAGAGGGCCCTATTATCCCCAGTGTTTGCTTTTCCTCTTTGTCAGCTTCCTCTTACTCTCTAGACATCCACGTAGGGTAAGACTTTGCAACCCAGGCTGATGCAGAATTGCACTAAATTTTCCTGAGCTTTGTTTGCAGCCCGTTGCCAGTGAGACTGGAAATGGAAGTTGGACCTCACCTGAATAACATCATCTTGCTTTTTTATCCCTCTCTGAAAGCACTCAGGCAGGAATTTAGCAACACTGACGAGGGGTGCTGGCCCCTGTACTCTCCATAGGCTACCAGCGTGGCCCCAGATTCAACACAAGGAGTGACCCGAAGACTGGCTCTGGGCTACCCTACATTGGTGTGGGTGGCAAAGTGGAGGAAGTGAGTAATGAGGTGACCAAATGGACAGGTAAATTTTTCAACCATCTGCTCTGCATGTGTCCAGCAGATCACTTCTACCTCAGATCTTCAATTTGTACAGACGGTACTCCCCAGAGAGAGAAAGGATCTGAGATGAGTCAGAGCAAACTTAGTCTTAGTATGAGCCAACAGCCAACTGCTGTCTCGCTATGTTTTAAAAATCGAATTTCTTGTAACCAGCCACTCTGAGCATGTAGTTTAAAGGGTTTTAGTATTAATTTGGGTTTACTGCTTGTGACTCTGGTCCCACACTGCATCAGCTCCTAGGGAACAAATAGCAAGGGTGCAGTTAAAGATTTCAACTTGACTAACAAGTTTTACCAGGATTATTCATTCTCTTCACAGTAGGAGCATGACTTTTATTCCTTAGAAGTTCAAAAAACATGACTCCTACCTTCTTGGTCTTGCTAAGAAAAAATACATGCACTCATCCTACAAAAATGCACTGCAAATGAGACCCAGAAATGGCTACTTCTTCAAGGTGCCAGGATATCTGACTTCCCAACTCTCCATCATGCACTTGGCTCCCTCAGATAAAAGGAAAATACAGTACATTAATCAAAGAGCAAAGACACAGGAAAGGCTCAGCAAAGTGGGGCTGAAGAGTGATGAATGACTGCTGACTACGAGACGACGCCTCTGACTTCAAAAGATCACTGGGAGAAGATATAACAGTATGTTTTCAGAGATCAGTGCAAACTCTGGGGAATTTTCACAAAGGACACAGGAAAGCAGGAGTAGACATGGGCTTCCAGAGCCCTGCCCTTATATCTTCCTGGGGGAAACAGTGTATACCCAGGAAAAGACAGAACCTTAGAATATCAGTGTGTGTTTGCAGATCCACAAGATTAAGGATAAATGAAAGTAGAACAGTGGAACCATCAACAAGGACTTCTGGTGGAAGGCGGGCTTTGAGATGATTCTGAAGATCCCCAAATGATGGCTTGGCAGCATGGAGAGGGCAGGGAGAGAAAACAGACTGGGTTTCTCCCATGGCCTCTGTGTCTCTGCACCCTCACTCACACAGCATGTTTTCTTGAAGTTCTTTAAAGCTGGGCTGCCTGCTCCATGAGGGCAAGTACAGTGACAAAATCACTTCCTCTCGCAGCTCCAGCAGGAGGCCCCAACGAACTTTTCCAGGCTAAGTGGGAGAACAATCATTTCCTTTTATACAGAATTCTTCTCAATGAATTGGAAGCGTAAAGTGATTTCATAGCTGGTCATCTGCGCTGTTGGTCATCATGAGCTGTGGCCTCCTCACCATCACAGACCAAGCCCTAGGGCTGAGCCTCTAACTCTCAATGATTCAGCTCCCCTAGCTGAGGTTGAACCACCTCAGCCACTAACTCCTGACCTCCTCTCCTAGCTCAGCACTCCCCTGCCATCCTTGGTCCTTTCCTTACCTGACCACTCCACCAGCTCTTCTTTCCAATATGGACTTTCCATTTCAGCTTTCTTGGTTAAATATTTGCTGCTGGTGGTAACAGTGATGCACACAGGCAGTTTTCTAGGCATTTTTTGCCAGCTTGCTTCATCCTCATAACAGCACTACAGAACAGGTAGTGTGACTGCGCTCAGGTTAAGAATAGGAAACTGATGCAGTGAAGGTTTGAATCATTTGTCTGGTCACATTGCTAGGAAGACATGGCCACCATTTAGATTTGAGCCTCACATCCTTTTCCAAAGCTCATACTTGCCAGCCATCTGGCATAGTATGCTCCCAGTTCCCCTTATGAATGCCTACCGTGCTTGAGGTCCTCAAGGTTGTTTGCACCTCCAATACTTACTGTTCCTGCTTGTCAGCTTCTTTTTTGCTCCCTGGGTATCTGCATAGGTAAGATAATGCAACCCCAATTTTTTGATCTTTGATTGCTGCCCATTCCCAACCAGCTCCCAAAAATCTTCTTTAGGAAGACTGGAAATGTAAGTTGAATATTACAGGAATTATATCTTTCTTTTTTTTAAAAAAAATCCTTCTCTAAAAGCACTTGGCCAAGCATTTAGGAATCTGTAGCATTTACCAAGGAGGGGTCAGTCCTAAGATTAGGTGAAAACAGATCTTGTTATTAACATGCTTAGCATGGAAGAAAAGACTGGAGTGTGATAAGCAAAGCTTACTGCAAAAATTGGTGAATTACTTCTAACATACTGAGAAAGGTATGAAGTGAGACTAACACCTAGAACCCATGCAGAGCTTTCCTCACTTTCCTGGGACACGGTGACTGCAGTTTGGTGTGCAGGCTGTGGCCAGGTGCTGTGTGACCTGCCCAATCCTATGCTCCCTTCATGCCCACTTTGAGACTCAGTCTTCTGAGAGTCACCATTGACTAACCCCACTGCCACCATAGTCCTCTTATTCTAGGGTTCATAGCTTCAGCCCAACTCACCTAATTCAAACCTAATCAAATATTGCCTTAGAATTATATTTTAGATGGCTAATGTATGGAAGTTATGCTTGTCCTAAAAAACTGCAAACACTACAGAAAAAAAAAGACCACAGAATCATCTCTGAAAGTTATTACAATTCTCAGTACAGCCAAGCAGCATAAGTGCTCACTCAATAAATGATAAATGTCTGAACAACACATAAGTAAGAGGGTTAGCAGATGAGTTTTTCTATTTTATTTTCTAAGTTAGTGACAGGGGAAAGTGTTAGACAAAAGCCAGGATATAAGGCACACTGCCCTCTGGTATTATTAAATGCTCCAACACATAGACAGTTTGGTGTCCCCAAATAAAGACCAAGAGCAGAAGCGACAGCTCGGTCTTGGCTGCCAGGAAAAAAGCCTCACCCCATCCCACACGGAATGCCCCTGCAAGCTCACATATTTGGAGGTAAAAAATCAATTTACTGGCGCTTATTGCATGTCTTTTCTGGGAACGATTACTGTTGCAGATCCACTTTTAGTCAAAGGTGTTAAAAAATAAAAGGGAGGCCGTCCAATTCTGACCTTCCCTTTGTAATGAACTGTTAAAAAGTGATACACTAGGAGGAAGACGAGGTGAGAAGGGAAAGAGATAGAAGAGTCCACCACAGCAGTTCGAATAAAAGTGTTCAAAGAGGCAAGCACTGCAAAGTAACGCTTCATCATTTCCAGTTTTACCTTGGCGTTGCCTAATAGGAGTGTTGTCCTTACACACGAAGGGCCAACCGCAGGAGTGCGGAGTGTTCTTTTAAAGTCTTTGAACTTGGATGTAAGTTCAAGGATGCAAGAGCCATACCTCCAGTCTTTGTGGTACACTTCCAAATTCCACTAAGCAGTCTGAATGAATGTGTCAACTAACTATGGATGTTTTCCAGGTCTCAGCAAGCAGGTCTAGGATAATTAAAAAGAAAGACACCACAGTGCAAAGGAATAAGGAATGCGCAAAAGGCAGATGTCAGGGTTTATGAACTACTTGTTCTTTGGGGCTTTTTCTAAAAATAAAGAGGTCTGGCACGTTGCTATCCACTCTTATCAAAATCCAGGTAAATACAGCATCACCATGACAACCTTAGGTGGAGGCCAAGGGTCTCTCTCCAGTATGGAGTTTGGCTGAGCAGGTAAACCCAGCCCGCTCATCTGCAGCCAGTGGCTTGGGATGTTACACTCTGGTTCTCTTGCTCCATCTTACCCTAAAACTTCCCATGAACATCTGTGTATTATGAATTCCCAGTCAATGAATAGATTATTGTGCCTCTGACTGAATTCTGAATTCCAAACTTCTGCATTTAATCACCTATTCAACAGGCATTTGGTTTTTTCTTTGGGACCTCAATCCATACTTAACCAAAACATGGATCTTATTTTCTACATCCCTCTAGCAAACATGCATCTGTAGCTCAGTCAACATCAGAAACATTCACCAAACTGATAAAGAAAACTAAATCTATGACCTACTGTTCATTTCTCTTTCTCCTCTCTCACATTCTGTCTTCCATTTGATTGGATTTCCCTCTAATTACATCCTGAATTTCTCCACTTTCCTCCATCTGTACTGCCGCAGCCCTAGATCAAGCCACTATCATCTCTCACTTGAACGATCACAAAACTCCCTAGTACACATTCCAGTTAATGTCACGCTGTGATGCCACATCATAACTATTAACATGGTGGCCAAAATAAAACCAAAGTAAATTACGTATTTACTTGTAAAACCATTATATATATAATCACTTAATTAAACTCCAACTAAATAAACCAATGATCACATAAGGCAAACACAGTTATGACAAATATTCTACATTTATTGTATTACAATGATTTTGTTACCAGGTGAAACTCCTCAATATGCCAGCACTTGAGCAGCCACCATCACTGACCACCTGGCATACAGCAAACGGCCTCCAAAAAGGTCTCCACATTTCCACTTTTGCTTGCAGTAAACTCTGTTGTCTACGAAGGTCTTAGAGAAAACCTTGTAAGACAGATATTGGAATTCATGGCTCTGCATTTAACACCAAGCGTGGCCATTGTGCTCCCATTCTCGGTCTTTCTTTACATGGTAACCCATACACGCCAAGCTCTAGGGCACGCTAAGCTCATGGCTCTGCCTCTTTTGATCTAAGGGCAAGAGGCTGTGTAGCTATGTCTGAGCTAATGGGTGTGAGCAGAACAGATGTGTGCTCAACCTCCAAAAAGTCCCTCAAATGCAGAGCCAGTTATTCTAGCCACCAATTCCCACTGTCCTGTGGATTGGGAAATAGTGTGGGGAAGAGCCAGCAGGGATCCTGTGTGTCTGATTTTCAGCCAAAATAGAGCATAGCACACAGTAGTGGCTCACAATGCATTTCCAACTAATGGAAGACGGAGCACAGTGTGAGACCACCTACGCCACCTCTTGGCACAGAGAGCTCCAGGACGTCTGTCCAGTGGGAAGCAATACTGCATTTCTACTGAGAAAGAATCTGCAAAAATGATGAGTAAAGAGGCAATATATCCAAATTTAGCAACAAAAATGATACAGCTGAGATGCTGACAATTATGGAAGCTACAAAAGCAATAGATAGGTACTCTATAAAATGGCCTATGCCTAGAAATGACACAAAAGGATAATCAGTGCTCAAATTCAGGTGCAAAGCCCAGAGGCTCTGTCAGATGAGAGTTCATATTCACAACACAACAAAATCACAGAGGGAGGAAGGAAGGGTGAAATTAACTTCTTTTGGAGACATGCTACATTAATTAATAGACTCAAGTAAATTGCCTAAATGTAACAAAGGAGAAATAAAGATTCTTACTTTTATTATTTTTTAAAGGGGAATGTCTCACCTAACTGCATGGCAGAGGGAGATGGGCAGATGCAGAGATGATCCCAATGTTAAAATGATGTCATCAGAGCCCTATTGATTTTTTAAATATTTTATCTTGAACTAAAGTTAGAAATATATAAGACTTTTTCATTTAGACTTACAAAACACATCCCATATACTCTTCACTCAGCTATTCCATTACCATCCTATATATGTGCAGTATAATAAGCAAAGCAAAGAAATTAACATTGATACGATTCTGTCACTGAACTTGAGACCTTATCCAAGTTTCCCCAGTTTGCTCACTAAAGCGCTTTTTCTGTTCCAGGGTCTCACCTAGACTTCCTTGTTTTACCTCGTTGGTCTCCACCCATCCCTAACCATTCCTCAGTTTTTCCATACCTTTCTAGATGTTGACACTTTAAAAAATCACTCATTATTCTGTTGAACTTCTCACTATTTGGGTTTCTCTGTTTTTGGTCTCATGGTTGGAGTAAGGGTCTGAAGTTTTGGTAATAGTATCACAGAAAAGATGTTATTTGTTTCTGAAGGGATTTTATCAAGGCCTACCAGTGTGCCTATGTCTCATTGTTAATGATATTCATCTTGATCACTGGGTTAAAGCAGTGCATGCAGGGCTTTTCCAGTCTAAAGTTGCTATCTTTCTCTTTGTAGGTAGGAAATATTTTGGTTTTTTTGTTGTTGCTTTTCATGTTTATTTTTATTAGTATATGCCTGTACTACACAGTGATTACATACATTGTGGGGAGTTGGCATATGAACATAACAATTCACAAATCACAATTTTCTTAAAACTTCTGCTGGCTGATTTTAGTGATATAGAGAATTTATTTTTTTAAGTTGGGATAAAAATCCCCTTTTAGTAATGCTACATGGAAAATAATGTTTGGAAGCTTACTGAAAAATATACATCAAAATTCATAGCTATATCAAATTATCCTTTTACAATCATAGTACTAACAGTTACTTTTTATTCAAATGCTTTCTATTAATAGCTCTTATAATCCTGTAGGTCATGGCACCACTGAAGGATCTGGTGAAAGACACGAGCTCACTCACACCCCAGAAGAATGTCAGGAGGTTCATGCTGACAATTGAGAATTCATAAATCACCAAAGCTCAGTATTTGATTCTGGAAGGGTCCACAGTCAAAACATCCTTTCCATAAGCCCGAGAATAGCCACAGGTCTATTTGCTTCTTATAAGTCCATCTATGCACCCTTCATGACAATGTTCTTTGTGAAAGAAGGGAGGAAAGAAGGAGGGAGGGTAACTCATGTCATCTCATCCTGTTACTACTCTTGACCAAAACAGAGAAAAATCAATCTACCAAAAAAGGCCAATTCTACTTCGGTTTTTGTCCTAAATTGCTTGCTAGATTGAGCTTAGGATGCCATGTAGCTATCTATTTTGCCCCATGGAGCATTCTTTTCTCCTTCATCCCATTCGAGTAACTTCATGCTTGCTCCTTTGTGAGTATGTTGCTTGGCAATCACTTTGTGTTTCTTTCCCATCTGTGAAAACCAGAACTTGTTCCCTGGAACCACAACTATAGCCCTCCAATTAAAAAGCAGAAGGAAGCTACCAAGCCTGACATCTGCTTTACAAATAGTTATTAGCGTCCTGAGGTTATTGTGACCAACAAAGGTCTTCAGGGTCTTTTCTCTTCTTTGAACATGTTTCTCTTTTGAAGCAGTTGACATCATCTCGTAAAATCTGTGTAGCAAACGGGCACTATGTGTAGTCAGTGTCCTGAAACGTCCTGTGTTTTTGCATTAGGTTAGGACACTAAGTGCAGGTCCAATGTGCTTCATTCGGAAATTAAAACCAAATTGCCTACACTATTTTCTCTGCAGCTGAGGAATCTGGGACAGTCAGACAGAAAGACAATGGGTGTCTTTGCGTAGTTGTGGGAGAAGAACAATGGCTTTCCAGGAACGACTCTGCCCCAGTCATCTGAGAGCATTCTAGGTGTTTCTTACCACTATTTCTTCATCCTCAAGTCCTTGTCCAGGTCTCAATCATTCTTCCAGAAAATCTTGAAGCCGGCCTATCGCTTGAGCCTTTTACATAATATATTTTGGAAAAATTTCTCAACAAACATAATCCAAATGAGTTCATCTGCTAAGCCCCAAATATGAGCTTTTCATAAAATGCAGATGCAGCAACAGACTCACAGCATAAAAAACATTTATGCAACCTATTAAGCAACAGTCAAGCCTTGCCATTTGTAAAGACAAAAGCTAAACGAATCATCTCCTCACAAATGCTATGACCCCTACTAGTTTAAGTTTTAATGTTGCTATATCAAGCATTCTCTCTCTGCTATGTTCAAAATCATGCAGAGTGTTCTAAGACCTTCCTTGATGTCCTGAATTAATGCTAAGGAAAGAAAAAAGGGAAGGTTTGAATCCTAAACTCCCCATTAAACCATGGAATGCTTTAATTCATTGAATTTCTTTATAAGAAACACAAAAATAAAATCCTCACAAAATGATTTAGCATGATACTATCCTCAGGAAGAAAACCTAATGTCAGATTTAGTGATAACAGGAGTTTGGACATACACAGCCACATAATATAGAGTCTATTCTCTACCCATAAATATGCTATTAATTATATGACATTTATGGGTACTGCATTGCATATACCTTTAGCTATTTGCTTTCTGAGGTTGTTTGTTATTGATACAAGAAAGTGATTGCTCTTGAAAATAAACAAGAAAAAAAAACATGATCCCAACACACTCACCATTTCAAAATCATATAGATTTAGTTCAATTCACACTTAGAATTTTACTATTCAAATTACACAATTGTTTTCATCACAAGGGAAGGAAATTTTAAAAGTTGAAAAACTTTTGGACAATGGATGGAAACATATGTGATTCGCAGCACTGGGAGTGAAGCGAGGTGTTTGTTGTAACAGCAGCAAAGGCAGAATTCTGAGAAGGTTTGGCACATCGCTTTCCCCTTCACTGTTGTCTTACAAAGTGACATCAGGCAGTATACCACATGCCTGAGTTTAGAGCTAGGTTTTAGGAAATTCTGCACTCAAAGCAGAACAAAAGGAAAAGCTATTAAATTACCATGAATTGTTGGTTTTTTAGACCAGTTTATTGGAATTGGAAAGAGAATAAAAATAGTAAAATTCTTAAGAGAGCCACTACGATTCACTAGGAATTTTCTAAACTCTGTACTCTGCACTCTGTAAAAAGAAAGATACTAGCAATTCTGGATGAGCTCAAATTGTAATGTCATTTAATTAATGGAGCCACAATGTGATACAAAGAATACTTAATGATGAGCTAGGAGTCTTCTAATTATCTAACATCTTAGCCATGAAATCTGATCTTAACTCCCTTATATTTCTTTCTCCCAATCTATAAAGAAAGTGCATTGAAGTAGATGATTCTTAGGATTTTCTCTAATTTATTGTTGCTTTGAATTCTATCATTATTTCCATGGTTTGGATAAGGGATGGAAGGAAGGCTTTTCTTTTACAATTCTGAGCCTTGAAAGATAGCAAAGAGCCACCGATCAGCACTCCAAGAGAACCTTACTGCAATGCTCTCCACCCCACTCTACCCATATCTCACCAGGTCCTCCAATTCAAGGTTAATTCACACAGTAGCTGCCTCCCTTGAGACTGAGAAGAGCCAGCAACTTAGAGGCAGTCAGCTACCTCTTATGTATGTTGGTGCTTCCAAGCACCTGTGCAGGCTTCAGAAAAAAATTGCAATCAAGTCTCTAGAAGTGGCTTGTAAAATCCATTCTGCTGACATCTGACCAGGCGGACAACACAAAATATGAACTGAGCTTGCATAGAATAGTGGCATTTTACTGGACTCCACAGAGGGATTCCAAACAAAAATAAGATCTACTGGATTCCTTCAAAGGTCCCCATGTACAGTTAGAGCAACTGAGACTTGAGAAGAAAAGCATTTTTTCTTCCATTCTTAGTGTTTTCTCAGATACATAACTACATATTTAATTCTTCTAATGAATGCCATACTGGAACAATATAGAGATATTTAAGCATTATGATCATTTAAGCCCACACTGGTCTGATAATAAATAAATTAATAAAACAAAATGACAGCCTGATGTAGTGTTTTAAAACTGATAAAAAGGAGACATCACAAATCAACAAGGCAAAGATGACTCGCTGAACCAATAGAGGTAAAAGAACTTGGAGGAACCACTGTGAAATCCATGCAGATTTTTATCATATACTGAAATAACCCCAATGTCGACTAATAAAATATTGTTAAATATTGGTTGATTTCTGCATAATGAAGGTTGATGAAGCTCAAAAGCAATAGAACTTTTTCAACAGGAGAGATAAATTACCTACATAATCATTATCAATTTTATATGTCAGTTATACTGATCACAATAGAAGGCAAACAATAAACTAGAAGAAAATATCCTCATAAAATATGACAGAGCTAAAACAGCATATCTACATAAAGTCCTACATTAATTACAGCAAAGACCAAAATGCTCCCAATTAAATTGATGAACAGCCATTAACAGATATTATGCAGAAAACACAATACTTTTATAACTTTCAAGTTAGCAGTGTTTTTTTTCAGTAATAACCACTTAATATTAGGGAAAGTCCTTACATAATTTGACTTCTTAAAATTCAGCACAAGAAATGAATTGATATATGGGAAATTTTTTATGCACATATATGTGTAATATAGAATTATTTATAATAATAAATAAATTAATGAGGTAGGTAAAATATTCTGAAAACCAAACAATAAATGAATGACTAAGTTGATTATCTAGTTCTGTGAGGTATGTAATGGTATTTTGATGGGATTGCATTAAATATGTATAACAATTTTGGGAGTATGGCCATTTTCACTATGTTGGTTTCTCCTATCCATGAGCAAGGAATACCTTTCCATTTTCTGATATACACTTAAATTTCTTTTATCAGAGTACTGTAAATTTCAATGTATAGATCTCTTACTTCCTTTGATAGGTTGACTTCTAAGTATTTCATTTTTATAAAAGTGGATTATTTTATGAAAATGGATTAAGGATCTATTGTGAAGGGTGTGATTTCCCTAATTTCTCTCTCAATGAGTTTGTTTGTGTACAGGAATGCTATTAATTTTTGAGTGTTAATTTTGTATACACCTATGCTACTGAATTTTCTTATTAAACCTAGAAGTCTTTTAGTGGAGTTTTGGAGTCTTCTAAGTGGAGTATCATGTCATCTGCGAATAATGATAATTTAAATTCTTCCTTTCCTATCCTCATTCCTTTTATTCCTTTCTCTTGTCTAATTGCTCTGGCTAATCATTCTAGAACTACATTGAATAGGAATAGTGACAGTGGACATCCTTTTCCTGTCCTGATTTTAGACTGAAAATTTTCAATTTTGACCATCTAGTATGATATCAGTGATTGGTTTGTCATAGACAACTTTTATCAGATGGAGATAAACGCCATCTATTTCAGTTTTCTGCATACTTTTTTTTAAATCATGAATGGGAGTTAGATTTTAACAAACACTTTTTCTGCATCTATTGAGATGAGCATATGGATTTAGTCCTTGGTTCTCTTAATATGGTGTATTACATTTATTGATTTGTGTATGTTGAACCATCCTTGCATCTGTGGGATGAATCCTACTTGGTCATGGTGCATAATTTATCTTTGACAAAGGGGCCAAATATATTCACTGGAAGAAAGAAAGTCTCTTTCATACATAGTGCTGGAAAAACTGACTTCCCACATGCTAAAAATTAAAACTAGACCCATGTATATCTCCACACACTAAAGTCAAAATGGATTAAAGATCTAAATATTAAAACAGAAACACTAAATCTACTAGAAGAGAAAATAGTCAGAAATATTGAAGACAACATAGGTGTAGGCAGAGACTTCATTAACAAAACCCAGACTTCACAGGAGCACTACAAAGACTGAGCACCTAGTTCACTGACACCATACTATGTTTTTAAGTCATAGAATTAGTTCCTCTGTGTGAAATCCACCCATTAGAAAAACAACTCCTTTCCTTCAATTTTCTTTTGATATAGAGACTCTTTACTCAATTTATATCTAATACCAACACTTTTGCAAAGTGAACAGTATGTTAAAGCTTAGTCAAAGAATTCTAAGTTCTGTCCATAGCTCTCTACCCTCTTCTCTTCTTTTTAATCAATAGTGTCCCAAAGGGCCCTCTAGGGTACTTACAGTACAATTTTTTTCTATTATGGCTGATTTTCCATTTTTAGATATGAGCAGTAGTTTTTTTTTCCTTGACAAAATAGTAACATACTGAACATATTTCTCTCCACCTTTCTTTTTACATTAAATAATATGTCCTACATATTATTCCATCAGATTTTGAGACTTTTTGTATTACTTCTTAGAGCAGCATAATGCTCCAGTACAGTGATAAAATAATGTTTAATTCCAGCATGGGCCACTTCAATTATTTCCAGTGCTTTGCTCTTACAATTAGGTATTAATAACCTTATAGGTTTTCATATTTTTCTAGGATGTTATAGAGATAGATTCCCACAAGTGGAATTTTTGGAGGGTCTAGAAGTAACTAAGTAGGTAACACAAGTAAATATTGCCAAATCCCACCTCCTATAATTGTACTATTTTGCATCAGCATTGCCTGGCCAGCAGAAATGTGCAGAGCTCAGGGTGAATGACAATCATATAGGAGAAAAACTATTTCAGTGTTGCTCTGCTTTCTCATTTCCTCCTATTATGTGCATCTTTACTCACAGTTTACAGACATCTGTGTGTCTTTTCATGGTTTGTATTTCAATTCATTGTACTGTATTTTCTTCTATCTTCTGATGCTCATTACAGAATAGAAATACATCTTTCTCTTCAACACGAGTCACAAACTTTTCCCCAGTTGGTTGTATGCTTACTTAAGGTATAATTTCCCATGCAAAAATTTAAATGCAATCAAAATGTTCAACTTTTTCCTTCATTGCTTTTGGATTTTGAATCACAGTTTCCCCATTTGCAGGCTACAGAGGAACTCACCTATGTTTTCTTCCAGAACTTGTATCATCTTGTGTTTTTACTTTTAATCTGTGATCCTTTGGGATTTTAGCTTTATGCAAAATGAAGCAAAGAATGAAGCTAATGTTATGCTTTTCTATATGGCTATTTCCAAAGCTACTCATTAAAAATTCTGCCTTTTACTCCATTGATTAGATGTGGCTGTCCTTAACGGTATCCTAATTATGTACATACAGCTGACTCTTCATTCCATTGATCATCCCTCTTTTCTCTTATCATTAACTGACTACCTTAATTACAAGGCATTTGTAGTATATTTAACTCAAATACAGGCTGGCTGTGGCTGTATTGTACACACGCACACACACACACACACACACACACACACACTTTCCTGTTTTTTGCAAGTTACTTTCATGTTTAATCTTACTTGTTTTTTTTCTAAATAAATTTTATTATCAATCCATCTAGATACAGGGGAAAAAAATCTGGGTTTTTCCCTCTTGGAGTTAGAATAAATTTAATAAGAAACTTAGGCCTACTTAACATCTTTATAATATCATGTCTCTCATTCAAGAATGGAATACATGCTTCCATTCCATCAACTCTACATTTTGTGTCACTTGGGAACTTTGTATAATTTTCCCTACCTAAGTTTTGAACATCTCTTGTGGAACTTATGTAAGTAAATTTAATTTCTGTTTTTGATAAAGTGAAATCTCCATTGAAGAGTCTGACTTTTGTGTGCAGATAGACAGAAAAATGCCTACTGATTTTTGTATGTTAATTTAATAACCTAAGATACTACATTCTCCACTCTGTATAGTAGCTTTTCACTGTTGCTTTTTGGATTTACATAAATACAATCATAATTTCCACACAGATATGATTTTACTTTTCCTTTCTGATTCTTATGCATCCAAGTTTTTCCTCTTGAGTTATTTTCTTTGACTAGTACCTTTAAAATTATGTTAAATAGCAGTGGAGAAAATGGATAATCTTAACTGGTTAACTTCAGGGAAAAAGATTCCTTCATTTAATAAGATGCTAGATTCCTAGATGCTGACTTTAAAAAGAAAGAGATCGTGTTACATACCCATCAGCTACTGTCATGTTAATTAACCATCAATATTGTAATACAAGCAGATGTTAAACACTACAGTAAACCTCTGTGTATTTTGATATGATCATATAATTTTTCAGTACAATCTTTCTCATATGTTGTATAATTTAATGACATTTCCAGTGATGGACCACCCAACACCACTGCATTCTAAGACTTAATCTTAGTACATGGTCATAATGTATAATTTCTTAAATGTGTTATTTATTTCTGATGATAGTTTAAGGCTTTATTTTTCTTGATATAATAATTGTCAGCTTTTAGAATCACTATTACAGTACATTCAGAAAACAAAACTGAAGGATTCCTTTCTTTTCTGTAGGAATGGTTATACCTTACATGCACAGGATTATCAACTCATTAAAAGTTTGATGGAATTTCCTTATAAAATCAACTAAATATGTTGCTTTTCTGTGGAAGAAATTAATTTTTATGGCTACTATTTGGGTTGCAAAACTATCAAAATCACTTGTGAGAAGTTAAAATTTTCAATTAGCTATTTTTACTAATGTTTTCAAATCCATTTGCATAGAATTGTGCAAAGTAGAATTTTTTAACTACGTTGGTTTGATGGGTTTTTCTCCCCTTTGGATTGTTAATTGTATATGCTTGCTCCCATCCTTCTCTTTTTTGGTTATATTATATATATTAAAGAAAGAGCAGGAAATATTATTGATTTCCATTTTATCTACATTCTTTTTTATGATTTCCTTTTATTTATTTATAGTTCCTTTCCTGGGAGTTGGATATTTATGTCATTATTTTTATTTTTTTACTGATAATTAATCCTATAAACTCTTTTGTGGGGACCAGGAATCAAACTCAGGACCTTGTGCTCACCAGGTAAGTGCTGTGTCACTGAGCTATACCCCTGGTCCCAATGCTATCAACTTTCAGTTGATAACTGATATAGTTACATGCCCCAGAGTCTGTCATTCTGTTTTCATTGTTTTTATCTTTTAATAATTCTGCAGTGCTGATCCCTTTCTTTGGATCAAAGTTTTTTTAGTAGCATCTTGCTTGCTACCAAGGTGGACTTTTACTTATTCCCCTCCTAAACCTTCCTGTGGTGACTCCAAACAGACTGTGCCTTTACTGAGTACCTATTGGTAGTACTCAGTGTTAGATTCCCCATCTGAGACACAGTACAATCATCATGGCAATGGTTCAAAACTGTGCCATGATAATGCACACCTCCTTCTTCCCAGAAGCACTATGGCTTCTCCCATCCAAAAGTCTGCGAAAGCCCAATCCCCTGCACTCTCAAAAAATAAATCAGCTCACACCGGCCACCAGAGCCCTTCCCCAGTCAGAGCCTATATCAGGCAGAACCTGCCCTTTGTCTACAGGGAGAGCCCCCACAGCCTTCCCTGTGGTGATTCCTTCTGTGCCCTCCCCACTTACTAAACTCTTTTCTTATCTACTTGCCTCCTCTCTTTAATATTCTGGGCTACTCTAGATTGAGTACAAATCACTCGGCATTGCTCACACAGGTTCACGGAGAAATGAGCTAAGCAAAACATTGGATGCCTGGGTCTCATGAGAAAATCCAGCAGAAAAGTGAACGGGCAGCTTCTTCAACTTTTGAAAGCTTTATTTCCCAATTCATGCATTGGCGTATCTTCACCTCTACTTCTTTGGGTATTCTGTCTGCTTTGTAGACCCACAACACTGGCCCCTCTGGTTTTCTAGGTATTTTAGTACTATAAAAAAAATAGATGTTTTGCAAATAGGAAGGGGACCAAGAGACAGAGAGGGAGGGGAAGGAATAAAACATGAATGAAGAAACTTGGGGTGCTGGGAAACCAAGCAACCAGCTCGCTTCCCTGGTAAATGGCTGTGGTTCGGACAAGTTGTGGCTGCCCCAGGGGGACAACCACCAGCATCTCCTGAGATCTGCACCATGTTGGAACTTGGGGAGCTGGGAAACCAAGCAACCAACTTGCCTCCCTGGTACATGGCCGTGAGCCTACTGGTGTGTGGGCTGAGAATCAAACACCCCACCTACCCCCGCCCCAATAGCAAATGGGAGCCAGAGATCTGAGCATCTCTTGGAGGTTGACCATAAGCAATATAGCAAATAAGGGGATTTCCTTCTACCATCTCTTCTTTTTTTTATTTAAAGAGAAAAAAAAAACATGTAAAGGGTACAGATAATACAGAATTTCAAAAAAAAAGATAAACAGTAAGAAATCACTAGTTGATAAATTACATATTGTCCTCTCAGAAATAGTTGTTCAAGGTACAAAATTAAAGCATACAAAGTAGATGTTCAAACAATGAGACTGTAAACAACTATGCATGAGTGAGTCTCTACATGTATTTCTATCCTTTCTATATTAGAGGGAAAAACAAAACAGCAAGACAAAACAAAACAAATTCCTATAAAAACATGAAAACAAAAAGTCATATAAAACCACAGTATAACATGATCTACAATGTTTACTGTGTTGTCTCTTATTATCTTCAATAAAATTGTCTACATCATCAGGTATAATTGGATATAGCAGTATATAACAATATTAATAAAAATAAAATATTGTAGACAGTATCAAACTTCAAAGGCAGGTAATAATCAAACCAGAGTGGATATTCCAGTGAATCTTGTCATCTTCAGTGTAGTTGCCTACACTCTCAGTCTTGATACTATCAGTCATAACAGCTTTGAATAAAATCTATCAATACAAAACAGCAATCTAACAAACCAGATTCAATTACAATCAGTCATGGTAAAACAGTGTAGGTTATACAGAGGTTTAGATTAAGTTAATAAGAAATTAAGGATGATTACCATACTATATCCTGCTATTTTCAGGATAGCTGTCTGTGCCCTCAAATCTAGTACAAGTAGAATGACTAGAACAGAATATAATACATCTAAGCAGAGTGGTGTGAGTAATCTAGGTTTTAAATCCTGGTACACTATTAACAATATAGTGTATCAAGGCCATCTATGTGAGAGATTCTAGCCATCCTTTTCTGTCTCATTTCTGCTATGCTATTTTTCTGCTTTTGTTTGTCCACATTTATCCTTCATTCTACTACCTGCCCCATTCATTGAGGCCTTTCTGCCACTGTTCCTAAAATCCTGGTATTCTTTTTCTCTCTCTCTAGAATGTCCTTCAGTATTCTCTATAGGGTTGGGTTGGTGGTCACAAACTCACCCAGTTCCTCTTTGTCATGGAAGCATCTTGTTTCTCCATTAATTTCTAGTGACAGTTTTGCAGGGTACATCAATCTGGGCTGGTGGTCATTTTCTTTTAGGGCTTGGAATACTTAGCTCCAAGCTTGTCTTGATCTGATGGTCTGTGTCGAGAAGTCTGCCATAATCTTTTGGGCTTTCCTTTATAGGTAATCTGTTTCTTTTCTCTGACAGCTTTTAATATTCTGTTTTTATATTGAATTTCTGGTATCTTGATTATTATATGTCTGGGTATAGCTCTGTTTGGGTTGTAGGTGGCTGGAGTTCTGTAGGCCTCACATAACCAAATGTCCTTTTCTTTTCCCATGCTTGGGAAGTTTTCCTTAATTATTTCTGTGAACAGCCTTTGTAATTCATCTGTTTGTATTCCTGGTTCTTTGTTCACATTTCTTATTCTTAAATTATAGATTCTCTTGTTGTCTTCTAGCCTTTGTATTGTTACTGCCTGTTTCCTTGTTATTTTTAAGAGATCTTTCCTTTCATGATCATACATTGCAAACTTGTCTTCAAGTTTTGATATTCTATCCTTAGTTTCTTTTAAGAAGTTTTGCCAGCTTTCAATGGAGTTTTTAATTTCCTGGTAATCTCTTTGAATCTGTTTCATGTATTCTATATTTTCTTTATATTCTTTATCGAATGTTTCTCTCCTTTTTTTGTGTTCCTCCCTTCTTCCATCTGTGTCTTCCTGAGATATGCTTAGCATTTCTTTTATTAATCTACTTATATCTTGCTTTACCTGATTTAATATTTCAGTTTTGAGCTCATCCACAAGGTCCCAAAGATATCTCTTAATGTCCATTGAAGCCATATCTGATGTTGCATGTTTGCTGTCCTCAGTCTCTTTTGTTTTTCCCTCTTCTGGATCAGTATTCCCAGGGTTTTGGGTTGGGAGCTTTCTCCTGCTTCTCTCTCTTGTCATGGTTTTGGTTTCCTCATACAGCCCCTTTCCTTTTTGTTTATGTTCTCTCTGAAGCACGCTGGTGAGGGATTTCTGCCCTCTCTTGTTTGCCCTTGTCACTGAGGTATAAGCAGGGGCTGCATATACTGGCCCCTCCCCACTGGGCCAGTCAAACTTCAGAGGCCTTCACCAGGTTAGTGTGTGCTAGGCATAGGGAATTGATCTGGGATGGCTTACTGGGTCCAGGCCAGGGGTGTGACCCAGTTCAAGCAAATTCCATGAATCTGCTCTGGGGAGGGAGCAACCAACTGAAGTCACTGCTGTTCCCAGTTCAGGCTCCTCCTGCCCAATTCCAACATGTCACCCCTTTGTTTGCGCTCTTCCTGTGCAGGGTGGGGGCCCTATGCCCAGCAATGACCATGGATTAATGAAGGTCACTTTGCTGGTTCCATTCTCCATTGGGCTCACCAACTCCTGACTTCAGTATGGCTGTGGCTCCTGTGAGTGGCAGTGGGAACGAGTTTGGGCTGCTCTGTCAGCTGATGTGAATTCAGGCCAGCACAAACTTGGCAGTTCCCAGCCAAAGCACTGTGTCTGGTAATTTTACCTGTTCCAATTGTAGTCCGAGACTGCATGTTTGATGAGCTTTTTCTGTTTTAATTCCTTCCTGTGTCAAGAGGATCCATCTCCTTCTGTCTGGATCTCTCCAGGATGTTTTATTCTGGCATATGAGTTGTTTTTCCTGGGAGGCTTTGTATTTTGTTGCTCACTGATCAGCCATCTTTAGCTCCTCTCTTTGAAGGCAAATATTTTATCACTATTTTACTTTGTTCTGATTAATAATTTCTTTTGTGTCTCTGCCTCTCCCTCTCTGCTCTCTTACCCACTCATGCATTTTCACCTCAGGGTATTCCTCCTTCCTAGGAGAACAGCAGCTGACATGGAATGACACCAGGCTTGCTGGGGCTCTGGAGTGCAGCCTGCTGAGAACACAGCCAGGAAGACACACACTGCACCCCTACCTCCACCTCCACCTCCCCCCCTCAACCACACCTGCCTCAGAACCCCAGAGTGCACCTGACTGGGACAAAGGGCAGTGGGTGGCGGGGCAGAGCTGGCATCAGGCAGGAGATGGAGACCGCAGAGGCCATGCCCAGGAGGCTTCAGGAGAGGGAGAAAGTGACTGCACTGCCCCTGACCAAGGGATCAGATCAAAGAGCCCATGGGGACAAGTATATTGGGCATGAAGTGCCCTTCAGAGCCACGCCACATAGCTGGCTCAAGGGCACAGAGAGACCCTGAGGACCCACAGGGGCATGCCTCCAGGCCAGGTTGGAGGGAGTTTTGCTTGTTCTCAACACATAATGATCACATTCATGCCCATGCTGGGGAGCTGGTGCAGGCATACAACACACCTTTTTCCTCCCTTTTCTTCCTCCTCCTCCCCCACCCTCATCTCTTGATCCCCATGCCATTCGAGAAGCATCTATCTCCCTATGTTCCTGTTGTCTTTTAGTTTGCTCTTTATTCACCCTTTGAGTTTTTCATTTAAGAGAAACTGGGTGGCATTTAAAAGCCTGTGTGTCTGATTCATCCCACTTAATATTATGCTCTCAATGTGCATCCGTTTTCCTACAAGTGGCTCAACTCTGCCTCTCTTTATGGCAGAGTAGTACTCCACATTTTCTTGATCCATTCATCTGTGAAGGACACGTAGCTGCTTCCAAGGGTTAGCTCTTAAGAGCTGTGCTGCTGGAAACGTGGGTGTGCATGGAGCCCTGTGATACAACATCTTTCACTTTTTCAATAAGATACCTAGGAGGGAAAGAGCTGAGTTGGATGGAATTTCCACTTCTAGTTTTTGAGGGATCTCGGTGCTGATTTCCATCACAGTTATACTGGTTGACACACCCTTAACAGCATTTGTTATGGTTTGATTTCTTGCTGATAGAGGCAAGTTCAGAGACTGCCTGCAGGGCGTGCTTAGGTGCCCCTGAGAGCTCTGTTTACCATGCATGCTCATATTGCTAGGATCACCTTGGAGCAAATTTACCAGCACTCTGTAGCCAAGCACAGAATCATAGGGGTCCATAGAGAGACAAGGAGGATTCGAGGCAGAAGGGGGTGTATAGTCTGTGACTTGTTTCCAGTTAGATGAGAAGTGCTCCTGGCTTAGATCCAAGCAGGGGACTTGCTTTCTAGTGAACTCTAACTGAAATCATCTCTAGCTAAGGACAGCTGTCCAGTTTCACCGCCTGATTATCTGAGAGAAGACCATGAAAACAGAGACGGACACCATTAGCCTGTGAACCAGACTGAGCCTTGCTGCTTCCTAGAGCAGTAACTGTGGTGAAATAAATAGGGCTGGAGAAGGAAAGTGAGGAATTCATTCCAAAGACAGCAGCTCGCAGTGCGGTGTCAGCAAGAGTCAGGGCGCGGTGGTGCCACCCTCTCACCTAGATATTGCTCTCATCAAAAATAACGTGTGTTTAGGAAAAGATATATCCATTATTTATGTATTCATATATATATATATATATATATATATATATATATATATATATATAATTTTTGTCTTATATATTGGAATATCTTTTCTGGTTTCATGTAGGTCACTTTACCTCTTAAAATTCCTTTATATTTAATTGTTTTTAGACTTGAAAATACAAAAACTTAAACCAGTAAAAGTGTTTTTATTGGATCAATCTTATTTTCTGCATTTCTAGTGTCATTGTCTAAATGATAGATGGGAGACAGAACAACCATGCCACTCTAAAATGTGAGAATGAAGGTAAACTAACTAAGGGCTTCTGGTACTGAAACCAAGATAGATCAGGCTACATTTTTCCTAGTGCCTTCAAATGCCACCAAACTACAGGTCATCCTAGAATCTGCGCTGGTCATAAGGCCATGATGACTAATCCCAATTCATCTTCTCTCTGTCAGTTCATGTGGGGTGTTCTTTAGGAAATGCTTCATACTCATAAAGCATGTAAAACACTACAAATATAAATAATACTGTCAGTGTCAGACACTTGCCAACCCCACCTGAGCATCAAACTCCTTCTAACAGAGCTGGGTCTTACCAGTTTCATTTTCTTTGCTTCAATTCTTTCTCTTAGCTTAGTCTTTTCTTTCTAAATATAAGTGTACACATTCTTTCAGTCAGATTCTGAGGCTAATATATTCTTCGGGTGTTTGTCTTTTAATTTTGTTACCCTTATCTCTGAACAATAGCTTTGCTCAATATGGAAAGTAAGTTAAAAATATTTTATCTCAGCAGTTTTTAGAGATATTCAATTCACTGTGTATTGGTTTCTATGGCTATTATTGATTTGTGCCTTTTCTACCATTAATTTGTAGATAAGCTACACTTACTCTTTCATTACTTGTAAGATTTTCTTTCTCTTTACCACACTTCATTTTTTAAACAAATATTGTTAGTTTGCTTTTCCTTTTTCTCTCCCTCTTTAGCTCTCAACATGTATTTTTCTTCTCTTGTTAGCAATAGTTAAATAATAGATGTAGGAATATAATAAGCATATATTGGTACTTTTATAAATTTTGGTCACTTGTCATTTTTCTTTTTTGTCAATTCAGCCACTTTATAAATATGATACTATACCAAACTTCATAAGAACTTGAACTGATTTTTTTTTTTTTTTTGGTACTGGGGATTGAATTTATTACATCATGCTTGCCAGGCAGGCCCTTAAACCAATGAGCTAAATCCCCAGCCCTACAACTAATTTTTTAATTCATTCGTGTCACCTAAAACAGAGCTCTCCTTGCCATAAAAGTTCTCACTGAATGATTTTGGATTTTCCCTTTCCTCTTGTATGACTTAGCTTTTTTCAGATTCAAATACAGCCAAGACTAAAAGAGTCCCTCCCTGTACTCATCCTGCCTTTCCTCCCCTCACCAAACAAGGAATGGAAACCAGTGACAAAATGAAAGCAAAATTCCCCAGCTCATAGGGGATTTAATGGGATTCACTGGGGTTTAATGGAGTTTTCAATTGCCTTATATATGGTCAAGCAGATCAAAATATATAGTTCCAAAAGACTAAGTGGTAAGACCACATTTTACAGAAACATGTTTTTATTCCAAAGAATTATAGAATCCATTTCAGTTCTCCTCTAGAAAAGATGAAAATATTTTAAGAGGAAACTTTTCCACCTCCAATGAATGGACAAGACAATGTCAACATGTTTCTCTGGTGCGGGATTAAAGCTTACGCAGAGTTATTGGATTATGACTTTGTTGAAGTAGACCTTGGAAGTTCAATCACCATCATAGTGAAAAAACAGAGAAGTAATCCACTAGGACGAATTCTGGGAGGGCTTGATGATTTCTCAGATACTGCATATAATGCAAGATGATATATACTATGTTATTGTGACTTTTTTGAGAAATTCACTAAACACTGGTGTGATTTTCCTCCAGGTTTTGATAAATACAATAAAAATGGCATACAAAGGTTAAAATGTTTCCCTGTTTTAAAGTATTTTTAAGATAAAATCTTAATTAGGATTATATTGAACATAAGTAAAATATTTTTATTAGGCATTGAAGTTCAGCCTTCTATTTTTCCTTTTTCATAATTCTTCTTGATTACAAAGATAAAAGTGCTTCAACTGCTTCATGTTTACATGGGAGTAAAAGGAGTAAAATTAATAGTCTTATGGCACCATTTTGGAAAAATTACCTAATATAGAACAAGGATAAAATAAACTTCGGGAGCAATATCATATCCTGGTATCAAGATTGAGAGGAATGTGCTGAATTTTCTAAAAATATTCTGGCATAGCAAAGGTAAGCCAGCAGCAGACAGCTTTTCTTTTTAGTAAAAGAAACACCCAGAACAAGACAGCACTCTACCTTCAGTGGAGGGAGTCTTCATAGAAGGAATTTAGTCATCCAACCTGTGGTTCTAGGATGCGTCAGAAATTGTGAAATTGCCAATAGAAATAAACCAAGACTGCAAAAATCAAGACTTTCTTTAGAAGTAATCACTATTATATCTTAAATACATTTTCACTGTATCTGATGCATAGATTTGCAATTGTAACTGATAACATATAAACAAAGTATTTTGAATCCAGATATTATTGTCACATATTTTTCTCAATTAACATAAAAAGTATAATTTCCTTATACAGGAGAATTTTCAAAACTTTAAAAGAGGTCAGTAATGGATCTAATTTTCCCCTCACTTGGCCTCTTCCTTCAGGCATGTTTATATCCTCAATACAAACTGGATGAAAGCAGGAATTCTTCTATCTTTGTTTCTTACTTGACTTCTTAGAAAACTGCCTGATTTCTAATAAGTATTCAGAAACATCTGTGAAAGGATGAATGGTGACTGAATATTTTAAATTACCCAGCATGAGATGTTAAAGAGTTTTAAATAACCAACAAAAGAACCAAGTTACATAGACTGTTAACAAGACTGTCCTGCTGTCTTCCTTTTTGGCAATCAGCTACGCCTAAGCACAATAAATTTTCATGTTTGTGTTTGGAACATAACTTTTCAGACTCATTGGGATTTATTGCTTTTTTTCATGCTGAGATAAAGACTTATGGTGAAACACATTTGCTTCTTGGTGCTTTGGAGCCTGCCTGCTCATGGGTGCCAATGACATGCTGGCAGGATCCCGGAGGTCTCCCTGGAGCAGCTGGTGTGAGCATCACATAAAATATGCTCTTGAAATGGATCATTCTGCTGCCCAGGGAACACACAGGAGAGGCTTAGCTGAAATAAAGAAAGAACAAAGCTATGACATCCAAAAATAAAATCAAAGGGGATCAAGTTAGGGTTATTTATATATACAGATACTGGACTCAGGATTCTAAGCACTTCACAGCTGTTCAAAATTTGAGAAGAAGAAATCAAATACCTGTATCACTAACATTTCCTTGGCTGGTGGGTGCTTGGCCCAGGTATACCTTCCACCTACCACTAGCAGCCCCTACACTGATGGTGTCTCAAGTCTGCTCTCAGATTTAAAGAGATGGAGGAGAGACAGGTTGAAAGCAACCATCCAACATCCTAGCTCTATGACCTTGGGCAAGATATTTCACATCTTTAATCTCTAGTTTACCATCCACACAATGGGTAAGATAATTGTTTTCACCTTCTGGAGTTGTTCTGAGAATTCAGTAAAATGAATCTATGTGTTTAGCTTCTGGTTTATAAAATTGCTAATAAGAACTAACAATTATATCATTACTATAAGGATATAAAATTGGGGCCACAGTTGTTACAACTGAAACCTCTTCCTAACTCCAGTTAGATCTGAAATGAGGAATGCAGGGAACACTTACTGTTCTGGAAATGGACATCTCCATTTTCCTCTTCAAATAGCCACGTTCCACCATGTCTCAAAGTGAACTCAATATTGTCTCCAGATTCCCAAGTCCTTCTTCACTGTACGACCCAGGATCTGATGACCTCAAAGTAAAAACTGACCCCTCATGACATCCCTCTGGAACTGGGCACCCTGGGTTCATACTGGTCCAGGAAAGCTAAGCCAATTCCTACAGGGTGACATTACTTAGCTAAAAGTCCCCTTCTTCATCTAAAGCTCCTCCCAAAATCAGCCTAAATTGATCCCTGAGAATTATCAGTGCTCCCTCCCCACATTGTGACACGCTCTGTTCCTTTCATCCCTTACCACCTATTCCTCTGGTGTCCCCTTTCTCACCCTCCATTCCTACCTTCTTCTCTTCCTCTTCATGTTGTTTTGATTTCTTTCCTATCATCATTTTTTAACACACCACAAAAAAAATCAGTAAGATATTACCTACAAAAACCACTGAGCAGCAACCTGTAACCTGGCACCCACAGATGGGCTGCAGAGGGTATAAGAGGTACAAGAGTGCCATGAAAATGCGTGCAAAAATTAAGCCCCATGATTGTGTGGGCTAAGAGGGGAGAGAAGTATATCAATATTTTTTTCCCAAGAAGAAAGTATACTGTTTTCATCTGATTCCAGAAAACTCCAACATTAAAAATGAAAGAACCTCTGCAACATTACTCTGAAGACTATGGAGTGCTTTAATGTGTATTAATCATTATGTCAAAAATAAAAACCTGAAGGTGATGAGCTTTCATAAACATTTACTATGTTAATGTTAAGGAAATGTCTGAGCCTAAGCCTTGGCCCTTGTGTTAGCCAGCTTTCGGTAACTGTGGCAAAATACCTGAGACAACTAACTTGAAGGAGAAAAGATGGATTTTGGCTCACAGTTTCAGTCCATGGTCACTTGGCTCCATTGTTTCTGGCGTCTGACAAGGCAGAGCACAACACTGGGGAAGGATGGCAGGGAAAAGATGCTCACTTCTTGGCAGTGAGGACACAGAGCCAGTGAGAAAGAAGCTGGGAACAAATATTTCCTTTGACAACATCCTCCCAGTGACCTATTCCTGAAGGTAGTTACTACAGCAGAAAGTTTCTCCGCATCCCATAAATTATGAGTCAGTGAGAAATTGATCCACTGATTAAACCCTCATGATTAAACCACTTTTCAAAAGCCTCCGAATGTAATTGCATTAGGGACTACCACTTCATTTGGGGCACATTTCATATCCAATCATAACAGCCTTCAAGAAGTTCACAATCTACCCAGGAAGAACAAGTTAATTTTAAAAATTAAAGGTGAGAGAATTTTATTACATTTAATTTTTATTTTGTTTTGGGTATCATTCTTGACATCTTATGTTAATAAATATCTGTGCATAGTAAAAACAAAGCTGGAAGATGGGGATAAGAAAATCTTAAAATAGCCAGGCACATCATAACAAAGGAATAGGAAATAAGGGACATAAGTAAACCTCAAGGACAAGGAAATTTGGGGGAAGAGATTAGAATAGAATTAGAAAAGTTATATTTATTTGAAATTATCAGTAAATATCCTCTGCCAATGCTACCAGAAAACTTGATAAAGTTATTTTCCTGGATCTGTGCAGAATATCCTTCACAAAAAAGCAGACAGAGCCCACATATTTATGGTTGAATATATTCAAATAAGTTATGTTAAGTGTGTTAAAAATAAGGTACAGTTTTCAGTGGAAGATAATCCTTATGGAAACTGCTGAATTATTTATCAAAGCCAGTCATAAAATTTTATCTAATCTTATGAAAAATATATGAGTGAAAAATACAAAGTAACAGCAAATCAAATATATATAGATAGGTAGATATAGAGATCATGGAATATCTAAAAAATTTCCTAATATTTCTATATAATTTTGATAATCAAAAAATACATTATTTTTTAAATTGCTGATTAATCTTAGATAGGTTTTGCTGGCCTAAATGAATGAGACTTCCGTTTGACTTCTATTACTGACAACTTAAATCAAGCCCTGCTTTTTGAATGTCATCTCTTTGGGTTGGCTGAGCACTTACCATATCATTTGAACAATAGATGGAGAAGTTTGGAATAATGATATTGTAATTGTAATCACTAAAAATAACCTGACACTTCCATGCTGTGAAATCAGCAGAGTGGTAGTAATTGTTTTTCTCACCATTCCCTTTCCCCTAAGCCCACGGAGGGCACTGTGAAAATGGAGTATGCTTAGAACAGCTTTGGGACACCTTATGACAACCAGAGGGGGGAACAGAATGATCAAGCCAAAGGATGCTAAGAACAGCACCTCTGGGCTGGAATGTGGATTCTCGTTAGCTGTTCTTGGCAAAGTCTTCATGGCCATGACTTTACGGTACCCACTGGAGAGGAATGCGCAATGCTCAGAAATGTTCCCTTAGCCGTCTATGCCCAGAATGCAGCTATATTTAAAAAGAGGAACTTATCCAGCCCAGCTCTACATTCAACGAGACACTCAGATTCCCAGGCTGGGAGGATGAAAGGGTGGATACAGAACCTAAGGCCCGATGGAATTGTGCCTTCTCTGAACTCAGAACAAGCAAACTAATCAATTAAATAAAAGAACACAGTGAGCTCAATGAGACTGACCTGGCCACCAACAAAGTCTTAAAACATAGACCAGCAATATCTAAACCTAAATACTAGAAAATAACTGCATCTGGAGACATTTTCTCTTAACTTGGTATTGGCAGAGTGTCACAGAAATGAAAGCTTGGTGTCAGAAATCAAGAAAGTAAGAGACTGTTTCAGAGGCAAGGAAACAAAGGGGCAGAGGACCAGAGTGACTTGTGTTCCTTCTAAGAGTCTGTCCAGCTCTACTCTGATGGTTTGAGGTCCCTGGTTTCAGAGTCCAAGGGCAGCGTTCTGTCCTGGCGGCATCGCAGTGTTTGGTGGGCAGGCGATGTGCATTTCTCGCTGACAATCAGCTGGAAGATTCACACAAAAGCCTGGAATCTGGAATGCCTGAGACTTCTTTGATTCCCTGTGCCAAAGTGACTGCAGAGAATGGTGACACATTGTGATCGGGAATAGGGCCTGGAAAAAATCTTTATTTTTAAAAATGGCAGAATGGAAATCAGGAAGGAAAATTTCCATTGTAAGTTCTATATTAAATTGTAAGGATGTCATGGAAATTTTTTTCCAACTGAGTTAGCAGAACTGAATTAGATTGTATATAGTTATTAACTATTATGTCAGTAGACACACACATGTCCACATGCCCTATCAATAAAATCTTTTTTTAAACCACTATCTTCTTCTGTTACATGATAAACCTGTGCCACAGAGAGGGTGCTGAGAAAGTGATACATAGATTAAACAATTTTTGGATTCTATCTCCTTTAAAAAAATCTTTGTAGAAATTTAAACTTCTGACTTCCACTTTCATTCTTTTATTCTCTTTCTGCTTTCCATATTCCCTAGAAGAAGCACCAGTAAATAAATAAATGAAATCATGAAAATTGAAAGATTTCAGATGAAATACAAAAGAAGCAAAGTAAAACAAAACCAGTATCCCACAATAAAGAATTTGATTTTCATAGCACTGGTTTAACTTCCCATTGAATGTAAATTATCATTTGCATCAGTTTCAATTATTTAAGTTAACTTTCAACTTAATTTAGAGTTAAATCTAGAGCCCTCTTTTGGTATTTTTTTTTCCAAGAGGAGATAATATTGAATTTGCCAGTTAAGATTCTATTCAATAACCACTTAGGGGTATTGCTACTTGTTCTCTACAAGGAATTTTTGGTATCATCTGATCTTTAATGCTTTTTCTACTACAGATGTAGCTGCATTCTCCTTTCTTATCAGTACTCTGTTCCTCTTACAACAGCTATCTCATCCAGCACGGGAACAGATAAATCTTGATCCTGTCATCATCCCCCTCAAGACCTTTTCCTCCAGGCCTTCTTTTTCCTCTTAAAATCTCATGAAGTTAAGAGGAATCCAGGTGACCAAAACTTGATTCATGAAACCCCATCATTCATCATGCAGAATGTTAAGTAGGGGGACCCAGGACAGAATCAGCTTTTCTTCCCCATTATTCCACTCCGCTACCCACCACTTACATGTTCCACATCACTTCTCTGTCTTACTCAACATTTTTTTCCTGCTGCAGACAATGAACACAGTCATATTCCTCAGTCAAAAGCACATTGTCACCATCAGTCCCTGTGCAGTTTCTCTTTTGTCTATTTATTCACCCAGGCATATTCCACCCCACTTTAGTACCACATAACACCCTCTTTTCCTTCTCTACACGACTCACAACTGAAATGTGTATAATGTGTGCCTTTCTGATTAGATGGATATTTACACAATATCTTGCACATATATTTTTCATTTTCATAAATAGAATCACTGTATACATATAGAAGATGCATTTATGAACTTCATCTTTACTCAGAACTATTTTTAAGACTCACGCAAGTAGCTACATAACCATCTTAGCCAATGCTCCAAGCTGTTGTGTAATCAGCATGTGGACTGTCCACTCTCTCAGAGATAAACACCATCAACTCGCTGCCTCTGCAACAGTGTCGAAATTCACATCTTTAGGGACACGGGTTCTTCAGGATGGATACTAACACAAAGAGTATGCACACACAAGGGGTGATCAACGTGCATGGTGAATGCTTAAACTTTCAAAGTTTATTACAGGAAAAAACAACATTAGGATGAGTGAAATACATGTCCCTACTTGCTTGTCATGATGCCTGTGATCATTATGTGCTGCAAATACATACTAATAAAAAAAGTAAGGTTAAGTACAAATAATCCTTGAAAAGCAAGAAGACACATTGTCACTAACCCTCTTCAAAATATTCCTCCTCGGGGCTGGGGATTTAGCTCAGTGGCATAAGCGTCTGCCTTGCAAGCGCAAGGTCATGAGTTCGATCCCTGGTACAGCAAAAAAAAAAAAAAAAAAAAAAATTCCTCCTCACTTTGAACATACTTAGCCCATCACTCTTGCCCCTTTCTAAAACAATTCTGAAAGACCTTTTCTGAGAGACTTTCCAAGGCATGATCAAAAATAGGGTTAATGTCATGTTTCCTCCAACAGCTGGCTCATAAAAGCATCTCAGCGTGTCCTCATCTACCTCATCCACTAGATCTGTCTTACTTCCGGCTCCTCCCCACAGTCAATTGGCTATGAGAGGTAAATGTCTCAAATCAATTCAGGTCATCAAGGCGGCCATAAGAAAACAATAAAGGGCAGTCACGGTAGAGGACTCCCAGAGTTCAGGAAGTGCCAGAGCAAGTGGGTAAGTTCAAAACAAGGAGGACTGTTAGAGGAGATGAGTGAAAATGTGTATTTCACTGTAATAACTTTTAAAAAATTTAAACATAGCCCTCATTGTTCAGTCACACCTTGTGTATAAGAGGGACTCAACAAAGGAAAAAAATATAAACTACGGATGCGACAAGAGAACAAAGAACAACTGGTATCCCCCAAAATAGTCTTTTAAAATATGAATATCCCAGTGTAGCACTGCTGATTAATCAAGGAAGATATTAACTGAAAGTAGTTTTTAATTTAGAAAGCGGAGGTCATTTGTGGTGTAGCATCTCATTTGCTAGAGCTACACCTGAACACTGGGAGGGTTTGTGAGGGACTGAAGGAAACTTGGAGACAGTCGTCTCTTTAACACTATGCTCCAGGACGTGGGGAGGAGGAATGGGGCAGTGAATGGAGGGTGGTAGCTGGTTAAAAAAAAAAGAAAAAAAAAAAGTACGCTGTGACACCACGTGTTTATGCTGCTGGAAATGCACAAGGCCAGCGGAGAAATCCCGATCACAATGCAAGCCAGAAGAGAGAATCTCTGAAGCATCACCCTTAGGCAGGCAAGCTAGAAGGAGAGCAGAATGTGGCTGGAAAGGATGCGCGGTGTGGGAAAGGACCTTTCATCCACTGTCACAGAATGAACAAAGAATTTATAGGGGCTGACAGAAGAGGGGGAAGAAAGTGAAGAAGGAATGGGAACCTCCATTTTCTCCATAAACTGCCCCTCTGTAACCAGCCAGCCTCCTCTATCCCTTCTTTCTTGCTCCTCTCACTCACTTTCAATCATGTTTGTGCTTCAGATTATAAAATACTTGCCTTGGTTTTTTGCCTTCACTCCCCAATCTGCCAATCAGCAAACTTGAATTTATTTGTAGTAAAATCTTGGCTTCCATTTCCCTGAGTCTTGCAGTAGCCTTGAAGCATAATGCAGTGGTCTCTTAACGTATTATGTGACTCTCCACAAGGCTGTGCTCCTTCTATTGAACTCAGTCATTTACCGACTCCATATATTTATCCAGTCCCTATTCTGAGCCAGGCTGAAACCCTGGAGTTTTCATGGAGTTTGCATTCTAGGGATTTTCCTGGAAACCAAGTCCTTAGTGCATTACCATCCAGTATGATGGGTCGACTTTAGAATTAACCTTAGAACTAATATTTTTTCATATGCTTTATCTCACTTCATTTTCTATGGCCAGGATTTAACACAGCATAAAAGTTAAGTGTTGCCTTTTGTGCTAGAAAATATAATTAGAAAACATTAAGCTTTGTGACTGTGCCCAGCAGAATTGAGACTCTTGGAAATGCAGGATTGCACCCTGAAATTCTAATCAAAAAGCATTAGGTTTTGGTTTTCTCCATCTCTGGTTGCTATGCATTTCTAAATCTGCCCTTAAATTTACAATGGAAACTATGAGAATATGTACAGCATTTCTTTGGCCTCACTGAAAACTGACATGTCAGGACACCAGTTGTTTCATGCTGGATATTTGTCTGTAGGAATCTGGATGTATAGTTCAGCCTGTTCAAATTAAATTGATTCATTATCCTTTTCCAACAGTAGTTATTAATTACTGAGAGCTACTAATACTGGAAAGATAATTTTCAAATTTGAAGTAAAATTTGCATATGGTTGTTTCTCCTCCCATGAAAATGGATCATCTACTTTTTGCTATCAATTGGATTATTTGAAACAGACACAATTCTAGAACGACAGTAATCCATAATAACCAAGCAGGAAAAGAGTACACCACCCTGTTCTAAATTACTGGAATCGCTAACTCTATATTTCATTGTTGGAAAGCTATCTGTGACATGAGTTTGTTTTTCATTATCTGACATGGGTTTAAGAAATTAATGGAACCATCTTTGGTGTAGTTTATGTAATTTAAAATACTGCATGCACACTGTTTCAATTTGTTCTCTGGGCCCAGGGAAAATTTGAGCAAAAAATCTGGAACTATTATTAACAGAAATGGTGAGGATTTAGGTGAGGACTGTGAATTGATAAAATATACAATAACTTTTAGGTTCATAATAGTACTTTTTCGCTATCAAAGTGGCATTGAAAATATTTAATCCTTTGTTCTTTGCCTTCCTTTCACGATTTCATTGTAAGCTAATACTTTACACTGTTGACTCTTTTTTGTCACAGCACAACATTAAGGGCCACCTACCAGACCCTAAATTTCTCCACCTACTACCTAGAATTATCTAGTGAAAGAGAGAAGCCACACCAACATATTTCAGCTATGAAAATAGAGGTCAAGACTCCATCTGATATATATTTTCCCATCCACTGAAATCCCCTACTCTTCTCCCATCAATCTTGTTCTACTCTATGTCCCTGTGGGTTTGCAGTGTTCATGTACAAGGTCAAAGCATGCAGGAACCAAAATGTAATTGGCTGCATGGGGAAGAGAAGAAGACAGCCTTTTTCACTGGCCCCCTAGTTCCCCTGCTCCAAACACATTCAGACTTACGTATAAGTGATTTGACCTGGCGGAGGCCACCTTGCAACTGTTTGTTTGGAAAAGAAAAATAAACCCTCAATTTCTGTATTATTAAGGAGAATAGCTAACAATGGCTACATAACCTTTGCACATCAAAACTTACTGATTAACAGTTAGTTTAAATTCCCTTATGGGGGCAGCATTTTGAATCTTCAAAGCTAATGAAGAATAACTACTTCCACAGTTTTGACCAAGCTATTTACTCAACCAAAATGATTTTTAAAATTGTGTCAACAAGCTATTTACTCAACCAAAATGATTTCTAAAATTGTGTCAAAAACCATCTTCATTAAAGCAATACTGGATGTGTTTAGACAATTTTGGATTGATTTAGGAACTATAATTCATTTCTTTTTTCAAATTTTATTTTTATTTTTTTGCAGTGCTAACCTTTTTATTGGTACATTTTAGACATACATAAGGATAAGATTCATCACAGGGACTCTGTACCTGTATGTGATATATCTGGCTTCTTTCTTTTCCCCATTCCCCTCCTCTCCAAACCCTGTGCTTGGATGAAATTGTTACCTTAGCACAGATGAGCTCTAGGGCCAGCACCATCTTCTTCAAGAGGCTGTTGATCTGAGTAATTTCTGGATCTCATATTATCATTATGTATATCTGTCACATTTTGAAATAAACTTTTCCAAATTTTCCTTCCCTGGCATTATCTGTTGCTACTTCATACAAATATAGTATATATATGGAAAAATGTACATGTCACATATAGCACTGGGTGAATTGTCACGAATGGAACTCGGCCAAACAAGCAACACCCAGCTCTGAGCAGCACTGTGTTCGCCACTCCTCAAACCAATGACCCACTTCGCTGCCCTCCAGAGTGAGCCACTGCGCTGCATCTGACACCAGGGACAGCTCTGGCTAGTGTGTCCCATGGTGGGGTTTTCCTAGGTAAAGATGATGGATCGTCCCTCTTGGCCGTAATGTGATCTGGTTCACTTTTCCCTCAGTGCAGCCATGCTAAACACAGTATTTCCATTTTTCTTTTCATGCTTAGCATAAGTTGGAAGTAAATCAATGTGTCTACCTAACCCAGAAATCTTGAAGTCCTTTCAAAACAGGTGCTTCCTTGTATGATGGTCTTTGCTCACTAAAACACAAGTAGCTACAGGTGTCTACATTTGTGTCCACCCCCGCCCCCGGTGTAGACTCACGCATCGCATCGCTTCTGACCGACCAGCACCTGCACTGCCTGCATGCTGACCCTAATGACGGCGGGCTTCAGGAACCGTGCTAAGGTGAAGCAGTGTCACCGGCAGTGTCCTCCGGGGGAGGGGCCCGCTTCCCGCGCTCTTCCCAGCTGCGCTGCTGTCTGCTCTCTTCACAACATCAGCACCAGCAAGTTTTCTCCTGCCCCGCGTCCTCGCTGGGCCCACGCAGGGCTCCTCCTCTCCTGCTGCGCAGCGGTCCAGCTCAGCCCTCTGCACCAGCTGCTGCTTGGACCCCTGCCCGCCATTCTATACCTTAGGCTCAGGAGACGCTCGGGCTGGAAAACCGTGATCCGTTCCATCCTTTCTCCATTCCCCTCACCCTTTCACACGGCCTCACATGAATATTAATAAGGACATTTTCTGAACCAGAGATGCTAGGATATGAAAAGAGAACATCTTTGTTTTGGTTTAATCAGATACCAGGACTACAGACTTGAGGGTAGAGAAAAATACTCACTTTCAGAAAACGCTCTAACAGTATGTTTTTAAAAACTGATAGGTATCTATTCCTAAAAGGATGCATTATTTTTACAAAAAAATATTTTTAATTAAAGTACTATGGCATAAATTCACCTGGGAAGTACATAAGTTCAGTACTGCTGATTCTGTGTTCATAACAAATCATGTCCCACATTGTTTTATTGGTGAGAATATTTTGCCTTTGCTTAGCCTCAGGCAGGCTGTCTGTATATTCTGTGCCATGCTGGGAAGGACACAGGACTGATATTCATATTACTACAATAGGCCTGTGCCCATCTAAATCCAGGATACATTCCAGTTGTATCTGACAAGATACTTTACAATTGAATCATCTTATCATGCCCCCCAGTATCATCTGATAAACATTCTTGACTGCCATTGGTTGCAGGATACCTGAGAAATAGGATGAAGAGCTTATAAAAAGGAAAAGAGCTAGTGAATATGAAGATAGTATCATTAAGAATAAGCCCGACCACTCTATTCTTCTCATGAAGTGCTGCTTAATTAGTAGAAATTCTGCATAGGGCTGCATGCAACAACGTCACTTAAAGCTGAAATATAGTCTATAGAATGACATTTAAGAATTCTACACTGAACCGGTTTCAAATTCACATTCAAGTCCACTGGGGATGAAAACATGCATTGTCTTCCTTCAATTCACTAAATTAGAGAAGTTTGTATCCTGGGCAATTTCAGAATTGGAGAAAGCTAACACTAACATTTCTAGATGCTGTCATCAACAATTCAAAAGAAAAATATAACCAGCAACTTCATTGATTGAACAATAGCTATGTATATTTCTATAAAACTTATCGAAATAATCTCACATGATTGGAAGATGTCCTATATAAATAAATACTTTCTGGGAAAATTTAAATAAATTTCTATTGCAAGATCTGGCAGTATAGTTTGTCATGTAGTGGTTTTAAATTAATTCAAAGCTATTCTTAGCTGTTCTAGGGTCTTCATTGTTTATAATCAGTGACCACTTCAAGGGAAATAAAACACTGGCCAGGATGTTCAGCCTAACTCTCATCCCTTAGCTATTGATGTTTACCTTGTAAAAGACAAATCTAAGTAGCCTGATTTGTTTACCTTGTAAAAGACAAATCTAAGTAGCCTGATTTGTATAGCTATTTCTCCATTTTCTTGACCTAGATCCAGAATATCAGTTGTAAGCTATGAGAACTTTACTTCATGGCAACAATTGTGAAACACGTGGAAATTTCAGAAATGCCCACAGGCCAGTGATGGCAAACCTTTTAGAGACTACTGCCCAAACAGCAACCCAAAACCCACTTATTAATTGCAAAGTGCTAACACTGCAATTAAACTTGAATACTAAGATTTCAGTTTAGAAAAATCAACTTCTGGATTAACATCTGTCACCTTGAAAGAACAATAAATAACTCGTGCCATAGGTTTGTCACTACTGAACTGGAGGATATGTACTGTACAGAAAGCAAAAAACTTTCCTTAACCAAAAGAAATATGGTAGTCAGTCTACCTGATTATTCAGTATGAAGTTTGGCAATTTACCATAATACCATAGACCAAGACAAATAAAATAATAATGCACTTAAATAACAAATGTATTTACTTATCCATCCTCCAGGATGTCTGCAAAGTGTGAGACTATGCATTCAGTACTGTAATAAAAGAAAAAAGATGAATTCATCATAGACATTTTCTACTAAGGAGCTCACCACCTTTTGCTGGCAGAGATCCAACTGCTGTCACCTGGATGTACATATTACCAAAGCAATTCTTTGTCAAGAGACTTTTTGCTACTTTAGCAATAATCCACAGTTATATAGTTAGCAGATTTTATTCCTATTTTTAAACAAAACATGCTCAGATAACTGTATGAGCATTTTCATTCCCCAATCCAATCAAAGTTACCTTACTGAAATGAAGATGGAAGAAAAGCAAATGAAAAGTAATAATTATTAAGTTGCTCAAAGTTTACTACATACTTGCTACAGTCAAATCTCAGCAATAGTGAAAATACAGCCATGAAGGAAAATGAGAATGGCAAATTAATTGGAAAGGAAATACAGTGAAAGTATAGCAAAGGTTTCAAGATTAAAGATTGTACAAAACATTTCACATCCAAAGCTTGCAGAATTAGAAACAGAATGTTTGCTGGAGTAGTTATTTATTATGTTAGAGGAGGAGTATTATGGTTGATACACTGTGTCAACTTGAGCAGTTTAGAAATTTAACTAAGAGACTCAGCAGAGAGCCAGGGTTCTCAAGTTATAAATATCTTCATCCTGTGCAAAGGCAGCAAGGAGATTCTGTGAGTGCTGCATCTGCTCTGGGGGTGGAGGGTGGCCTGTATATAATATAAGGGAGGAGAAGAAGCTTTTTCCCTCCTTTTGCTCTGGCTGCTGCCTTGAAGTGTTGCCCCTGTGCCATGCCACACTGCCTGGGAGTCAGCTGATTACAGACTGAAACCTTCACAACAGTGAGCTAAATAAATTCTTCTCTCCTTCATTTTGGGTGTTGGCTATTTTGTCCCAGCGATGAGAAAAAAGTATCCAAGATAGAATTTGGTACCAGGAATGGGGTCATTGCTGTGACTGTACCTGACCATGTGATTCAAGAGCCTTTGGGAATGGTCTTTTGGAAGATTTTGGAAAGGTTCAAAGATGTCCCCTGAATGCATAGAGCTGGAACTGCTAAGGCTGTTCTGCGTAGGAGATTCTGGTCAGAGCTCAGGAGACCAGAAGGCTGATAGAAAGCCTGCAGGGAAAAACCAAGGTCAGGAGGTTTCTCCTGGGAAGAAGGACTGCATTGGTTTTTGGAGTCCAGATGATGTGTGTTATGGCTTGGCAGAAAGTTTGTCTGCATTTTGCTCATGTCCAGAGACTTTGCCTGAGACTAAGATTAAAGACAATGGACTAAGTAATCTGGCAGAAGAAAATTCAAGGCAGTCTAATGTTCGTGTGGTGGCATGGTTACTGTTGGGGGATTTTTGCCAGGTTTTTGTTGTGAATCAAAGGCAAAGAGTCCAGTGGGATGATTTAAAACATTGTGATTTGGGCCAGAAAAGAAAGTCCAATAAAGTTGTGGACTGTAAAGATAGAGCTGAGATCTCCATTGCTCCTAAGGAACAGAAAAATAAAAAAGACAGCCTGTGGGCATCATAAGAAAGGCAGCTGGTCCTTACACTTTGCAGCCCCAAAACTGCAAAACTGCAAAAAATGAAAGATTTTGCTTGAAGGAGAAAACCTCAGAGGACCATCTTCCATAATGGTGGTAGCAGTCACGTCAGATTCCAGAATAGTGGCAACATAGAGAATTTGTTCCTCACAATAAGGTGCAGAGTGCCCAGCAATCCAGGTACTTGACACCTACAGCCAAGAGATTGGAAATCCTGGCTACTGCTCCAGCTGGCAGCAGACCTTGGCATCGTCCACATGGTTCTAGTTTTAGGTACATACAGAGTGCAAGAGTTCTGAGAATAAAAAGGCTTTTGCCCCAATTTCAGAAGGCCTGGGAGGCCAGGCAGTGTACCCCTGTGAGGGCAGTGTGTGAAGCTGTGAGTGTGAAGCCAAAGGTACAACGGAGAACCCAGAAGTTTGGAAAAGCCAGAAGCATGAACCATCGAAGGAAACCTGAAATGAGAGAGCAAAACCAGCCCAAGAGAGAAGCTGTGGGATTGGTAAACGCCAGAAGTGCTGCGGGGGTGGAGCCACACAAGCCCTTGAAGCTCACAGTTTGTCATATATTTCCTCAAATGGTGCATGCGGACTTACAGGATTTAATGTTTGCCCTGCTGTAGTTTGGACTTCATTTTGTCCCAATCCTTTGTATCCTTCTGTTTGTAACTTTTGGAATGGGAATGTTTATCTTGTGCCATTGTATGTTGGAAGTGTTTAACTTTGTTTTCATTTGTACAGGTGCTTGCAGCTAAGAGTTTACCTCCCATCTCAGAGGAGACTGTTAGGACTTTGGCAACTCTTGCAGATGGACTAAATGCCTTTTGCATAAAGGGACGATGTGCACGAGTCTTCAGGGGTTCAAGGACAAAATGTTATGTTTATAACATAATATAATGTTGATAAACTTCATATTGGCTCCTAAGGATTGTTACACTGTGTTATAATGTTCAAGTTGCAAAATGTTAAGAATAAGCATGTCTTGTGTCTGGAAACAGGTTTAAAGAACTAGTCCTGCTTGTCAAGTAGACAAGAAATAGATTGTTATGGTTGATACATTATGTCAATTTGAGCAGTTTAGAAGTTTAACTAAGAGACTCAGCAGGGAACCAGGGTTCTTACTTTGTAAATATTTTCATCCTGTGCAAGAGGAGGGCACAGGGATTTTGTGAGTGCTACATTTACCCTGGAAGGGAAGGGATCTGCATACACTATAAGGGAGGAGGAGAGGCTTGCTTTCCCCACTTTTGCTCTGGCTGCTGCCTTGAAGTGTTGCCCCAGTGCAGTGCTACTTGGCCTTGGAGTCAGCTGATTAGACTAAAACTTCCACAACAGTCAGCTAAATAAACCTTTCCTTCTTTCACTTTGGAGGCTGGGTATTTTGTTCCAGCAAGGAGAAAAGTAAGACAAGGAAAAAAGAAACAGCCTGACCCAGGAAAAAAGCTAATTGGGCAAAATACAGTCAAGAGCTATTTGGGATGACAGGCAGAGAGGAAACGGGAAGGAAAAGCCCAGTGTTTGAGGTAGACTTAAATGTGGGGGGTGTGAAGCACTGTGGTCTTACTAGATAACACATCATCATGTCTGAAGAATACATCAAAAACCATAAAGGATAAGGACAGAGTGGCCACTGCAAGACAAGGGTCCCATTTACATGGCACATGTACAGGGCCGGTCGTACATTGTGCTGAGCGTGTTTTCTTATTAATGAAAATCTCACAAAATATAAAAAAGTGTGAAACCATCTGAGGGATGATGAATAAGCAGCAGTTGGACATTCACATAAATGTATCAGATTCTATGCTACAGACTCACTGACACACTGCTCCTTCCCAAGACTCGCAACACAGAAGCAACCAAAATATAGTAAGATCACTATGAATTCTTTCCTTCATAGTTTATGTGAATTGAGATAAACCTGAGTCTCTGGTTCGTGTAAGCAAAACTACATTTTGAAATGCAGCAACTCCTTCCCCAAGTATCCCAATTTGAGACGCAGGAGATCCCCGATGGAAGAGCAGGGAGACTGTAATCCATGCAAGGACAATGGAAACATTTTGCCATGAAGAAGTTCGCCAAATAAATGTCTTCTTCATGGGATCTCCCTGATCTTTCATCCGAGGGTTTACAGAGCCAGTTCTTAGCCAATTGTCATAGGACTTCCACTACCCGAGGCAGTAATCTTCTTGAAAGTCACATCCTTAGATGAATAATTACATATTTTGTGGTTATAAAACTAAAATGGAAAAAAAATCAAAGCAAAATGTTCACATGTATGCATTTACTTGGATTCATGGAACAACTCTGTCCTCAGTGGCCACCAATCAAGACGAACCACGTATGTCCAGGATGTTCCAGAGACCACATAATTTGCATAACAATGGCATAAATACAAAAAACTGCAGTTGAACAAGGAAACTTGTTGGCAAGAGTCATAAAATTCCTAAACCACAATGGATATTTTAAAACATGATTTGTTTTGCTTCATTTAACCAAACTCTGAGTTGCACTCATTTAATACACAGAAACACAAAATTCAAATGTAACATAGGATCTAAACCTAAGTTTTTCTTTTTATAAGAATAAATACCAAATCATTACATAATGCTGAAGGTTTTCTTCCTTTCTTTAAAGCAATGGTTATTTTCTTTAAATGTGTTGAGTCTGCAAAATTTTACAACAGAAAACTTTTAATTTACATGATTCTATTTAAACTAGTAATAAGTGCTAAAACAAATTTTTGTTTATATTCAGCCTTATCTCTGACTGGAAGTCATAAAGATTAAGATACACGGATGATAGATGGCAGGTAGATAGATAGCATATACACATACTAACACACAGATAAGCATATGTGATCTACATGTATACATATTTCTCCATAAAATATCCATTTAAATACTGAGAAGGACTGTACAGCATCTGTACAAAATGGTACTATAGTGACCAACAATGTACACTTAAAATTTTATTAAGAGAATAGATCTCATGTTACAGGATCTTATCAGAGTAAACAAAATGGGAAGGCCTGGGTTTAATGAGTAACTTAAAGTGCTTGACTTAGAAAATCCCTCATAAAAATAATGAGACATGCTGAATTAGGTGATATCGTACACTGCATAATTGTTCGAACATTTGAACAGGAAAATCAGAGACATAATTTCACTTCCTCAAAGAAATTTAAAGTCAATGATTCCATGACTCACATTAAAGTAATGCTTCAGTTTTATTTCTAGGAACTCCAGTCTCTAGAATTACAAACTAATCACATTATTGTAATACCTTGTATCGAGTATTGTTCTGCTTTATAACTGCTAACTCATTTAGTCCTCACTGCAAACCTGTGAGTTAGTACTATTATTTTCAACACCATTTCACAGAGAACCAAACTGTGACATACTTGCTCTAGATAGTGTACTAGTAAATGTCACATATGAGATTTGAGCTAAAATTGTCTAGAAATGATCTGTGTTCTAAACTATGTGCTATGCTGCAATGCCTTCCACAAAAGGCTACTCTAATTTTCTCTACAGTGTAGGGAGGGAGAAATACCCAGGGCTTTCTAGAGTACATTTCTCAATATTCTTTATCTAACAGGTAAAAGATATCCACTGAGGTGTCTTTTTTCCACTATTAATAATTCTTAGATGTCAAAAAGTATCTCCAGTGGCTGAATAGAGAAGGAACCATAGTCAGAGCTACTCAGAAAGCAAACAGGTAAGTGGAAGAAAGAGAGGGGTACACATCCAGAAACCAAAATCAATTCAAAATAAGAGACTCATAGATCAAACAAAACATAGATACAGGACTTAGTAAAACAGTCAACCAATCTACAGGGCTACCAGTAGTTGCCCAACCATGTGTGGATCAGGACCTAAGTACTAGGAAGTTTAAAAGAAGAAAAGAGAAAAATGAATAGACTAAAATAGTGCAGCTAAATCAAGCTACACAGGATAGACTTGGTATGTAAAGCTCCCTGCCTCTTCTGCCTTCCTCCAAACTAAGGACCTTTCAGTCTGGCAGCAAACTCCACCAGAACACACAGGAGTGAGTGAACTGCTCGCTCACTAATGATTGACCAGTTCTTTCCCTTCTCCTCCCTTCCCTTCCCCTCCCTTTCCTTCCTTCCCTTCCCTTCCTTTCCTTTCCTTTCCTTTCCTTTCCTTTCCTTTCCTTTCCTTTCCTTTCCTTTCCTTTCCTTTCCTTTCCTTTTTCTTTTCCATTCTTTTCTTTATTTTCTTTTCTTCTCTTTTCTTTTCTCTTGTGCACTGCAGTGCTAGTTGGAATCACTAGGGACAATGAGATTGGAGAAAGTAGAGGCACATGGTAAATGGAACAGCAAAATCCTTCCTGTCTCCCAACCAGTGTCTGGGGGGATGTGGATTTTGGCAGCCTTGCCCTGTGGGGGATGTGGATTTGGGCAGCAGCAAGAGCAGAGGGTCAGCCCACAGTACCCCACCCCACACTGCCCTGCAGCAAGGCAGCGCAGCAGTAGCAGTGAGTCAGCAAAGTTATGAATCACAGCAAAGCTGGTGGCTGTGGAGGCAGAAGCACAGAGTGGAACTGCAAGGCCCCTTCTGCCCTACTACAAGGAGCTTGAGGAACACAAGACTTAAGCAGCACCATGTACAGCAAGGGAGGAGAGGTTAGCACTCCCCACAATCAGGAGGGGGGATAGAATTGGAACTGAGGAGCCTTGGAGGGCATCTGAAGGAGCAGAGGGTCAGCCCAGAACACAGCACCCCACGCAACTCTGCAAGAAATGACCAGAAAGGACAGACTTGACAGTGGAAGAGAATACAGGACGTTGTGCAATGGCCAGGAAAAGCCAACTACATACACTACTGGGAGCATCCCTGGCTGTCTCTGTCTGAGGGTGGCACCGCAAGTGGAAAAGAGACCCAGAGAGACAAACAGGGTAAGGAGTGGGCAGGCCTCCAAGGGAAACCCAGAAAGTACCAGCTGAAGATTCCGGCTCCAGACACCTCCATGTGGAGGCCAAGATCAGCTCCACATCTAGCACTAATTCCACTGCAGGGTTAACCCAGTGCAGTGTTACCCAATAGTTTTGGGCTTTCTATGGAAACCAGAAATTTTTTCTTTTTTGTTATGGTTTTTTTCTTCTTCTTTCTTTGCTTCTTCTTTCTTGTTTCTTTTCTTTCTTTTTTAGGTTTTTTTTTAAAGATTTTTTAACCTATATATCTGTTATAATCTATTAATCTTCTTTCTCCTTTTCCTCTGTTATCTCTTGATTTAATGATATTTTCATATGAGTGAACATTCTAGTCTTTCTGGTTAGCTGCAATAGTCCTTTGCTTACTCCTTCAGTCTTTCTCTTATGCCCCCTTGTCTAGCTTCCTAAAGCTTACATGATCATCCTTTGTCTTCCAGCCTTGCTTCTATTATCTTTCTCTTAATTTATGTCTGTTGTATCCACTGTCATTCTAAATTTCCCCACCACAGGATAAAACCACTGTATCAAGGGGAAACTCTACAAGTTCCCAATTTATGTTGGTTTTTATTATGCAACTGTACATCTTGTTCATATGGTTTAAGGTACCAAATTAATAGTTGCCAATAGTTTGACAGTCTCTATGCTGTGCTTGATTCCAATGTAATTGCTAACTGTGCTAATTTATCCAGTCGTACCTTTTTAAATCATTTTTTCTCCCTTGTATAACAACACTAGGAAGGTCTAAGGTAATAACCATCTCCATAGTCAAGTACCAAAGGATTGGGAGCTGAGCTAAATAGATATGAAATCTCACCCTTAATAAATTGGAAAGGTAGGATCTTGCAACAGACACAAAAACCAAGAAACTTCTGTACCTAGAAGACATCCCTGAAGAACAGACATTTCCTAGGGAGACTTCAAAATTAGAGGTAAAACTATCTACTATAAAAACTAACAAGAATAAACACAGAAAACAAAACAAAAAATTTTAAATGGAAAATGACAAGACACAGAAACAAAATACAAGCCTAGACCTCCAGCCCACCCAGAACAAATCTGGGGACAAAGAAATACAAGAAAATGGAAACTATACACCTGAAATTTCTGAAATGTTAGCAACAGAAGTAAGGAAACAAATTCAGGAGGCTATAGAGGAAATTAGAACAGAAAATACTCAGAGGAAAAAAAAATAATGACCATAATGAAAGACTTCCTTAGCAAATCTAGAGTTGGCATAAGTTAAAAAATAGAGGAGCATAGGAAAATGATGGAAACCATGAATACTCAACATAAGAAAAAAATGAAATGCAAACAGATATTCAGAAAATTAAGAATTCTATTTAAAGTTTTCAAAACTGCATGAGTGAAAGTGAAGATAGAATATCAAGCCTAGAAAACAAGATTGGGGCTATTGATCACAAAAGGAAAGATCTCTTTAAAATAACAATAGAACAGAAGAAAACAATTCAACTTCTGCAAGATGATGCAAAGGACAACAACATAAGACTGATTATGATCAAAGAAAAAAGCAAGCGTCAGCACAAATGACATGGAAAGACTGTTCACAGGAGTAATGGCAGAAAACTTCCCAAATATGGAAAAATAATTTAACATATAGATAAGTGAGGCAAAAGACCTCCAATTAGCTATGACCAAAATAAATCTACAACAAAGCATATAATAATCAAGATCCCAGAAATTCAGCACAAGAACACAATGTTAGAAGGTGTTAGAGAAAAACAAACAGATCACCTATGAAGGAAAGCTCATCAGAATCATAGTGGACTTCCCAACACAAACCCTTAAATCAAGAAGGGATTTAGCTTAGTGGCATAAGCACCTGCCTTGTGAGTACATTGTCATGAGTTTGACCTCTGGTACAAGGAAGAAAGAAAGAAAGAAAGAAAGAAAGAAAGAAAGAAAGAAAGAAAGAAAGAACTTGGAGTAAAACATTTCAAGTCCTGAATTTCCAGCCCAGCTCAATGTACCCAGATCAATGCAAAACTATCTTTCAAAATTAGAGAAATTAGATACTTCCACAAAAAAGAACAACTGAAGACATTCATGACCACCAAGCTACCTCTACAAAATGTACTGATATTCCAGAAAGAGATAAAAATGACCACAATTACGAGATTTCCATTAGAAAGAAATCACCAGACAAAGCAAAAAATTAAACAGAGGAAAAAAACAAGTAACCTACAGCAGGAAAATATGGCAAGGATAATTCAATACATATCAATTATAACCATCAATGTAAATGGTCTCAATTCACCAATCCAAAGAAAAAGACTGGCAGAATGGATCAGAAAAATGACATTGAACAATATGCTACATTCGCAAAACACATTCAATTCAAAAAGAAATTCACAGACTAAAAGTCAAAGAATGGAAAATAGTACTCTATGTGACATGAACCCAGAAAAAAGCAGGGGTAAGTGCTCTATTTGCAGACAATGTGAACTTCAAACCAAGAATGATCAAGAGAGATAAAGAAGGTCACTATATATATGTTAAGGGAAGACTTCAAAAGCAAGAAACAGCAATCATAAATATATATGTACCAAATATAAGAACACTCAACTTTATAAAAAATATTAATAGTTGTGAAAAAGCAAATAAGCACTAACATGATTGTAATGTATCCTACTGTTGCAAATACATAAATAAATCAGACAACAATCAGCAAAGTAATATCAGAACTGAACCAAACCTGTGAACAAATGGATTTAGTAGATCTTTACAAAGAGTTCCATCTTACATCAGAGTACACATTCATCTCAGCTTCACATAGCCAGCTGTGGTCTAAAATAGACCACATACTAGCCTATACAATATGCTTAAGCAAATGTGAAGCAATTGAAATTATCCCATGCATGTTATCTGACTTTAGTGCAATGAAATTGGAAATCAATGGCAAAGGGAATCACACAAACTCCATAAAAACATGGAAATTAAATAACACCCTACTGAACAGCCAATGGGTCACAGATGAAATTAAAGAAGAAATTAAATGATATCTACAATTAAATGATGATGCTGATACAACATACTAAAACTTATAGGATGCGATGAAAGCAGTCCTAAGAGGAAAATTTATAGTGGCAAATACTTATATCAAGAAAACAGAACAACATCAAGTAAACAACCCAATATTATACCTCAAGCTTCCAGAAAAGGAAAAGCAAGTTGAGCCAAAAGTGCATACAAGGGAGAGAATTATAAAGGTCAGAGCAAAAATTAATGCAATGGAGACCAAGAAAATAATACAAGAATCAATGAATCAAAGACTTGGTTGTTTGAAAGATTAAATAAAATTGATAAACCTTATCCATCCTTATCACAAAAGGAAAGATTCAAATTTATGAAATTAAAAATGAAAAGGGTGAAATCACTATAGATCCAGAGGAAAGTCAGATCATCAGGTTTCCCAGCACACAGGGAAGCTTTGGAACATCGCTCTGAACCAGTAAGGCCTCACCCAGTGTCCCAAATCACCAGAGGATGCACCAGAGGTCCCTGTGGGCCTAATTGGGCCACACGAAGTGACTCTCATGTGTCAGACAGCTGCCTGCATTCTGCCTCATGAGCTGAAAGTGTGTGAGGTGATTTCCAGCACACAGGAAAGCCTTGGAAATATAGGAAAATGACATAACAAAAAAACAAAATACAATCTCAAACTTCCAGCCCACGCCAAGCAAGTCTAGGGGACATGGACATAGAAGAAAATATAAGCCATACACCTGAAGTTCCTGAAATGATAGCAACTAAAGTAAAGAAACAATTCCAAGAAACTATAAAAGAACTCAGATCAGATATAATCTCCCAGATAAAAGAAGAAATGATAAATACAATGAAAGAAATGTTGAACATATCTAAAGACATAGTTAAAAAATTAGAGGAACAATGCAAAAAGATGGAAACTTTGAATGAACAATATAAGAAACAAACTGAATGTATAAAACAGATTCAAAGATATATACAAGAAATCAAAAATTCCATTGAAAGTTGGCAAAACCACCTCAGTGAAAGTGAAGATACAATTTCAGACCTCAAAGACAAGATTGTAGCTAGTGAACAGGAAAGGAAAGATCTTTTAAAAATAACAAGGAATCAAGAAATAGCAATTCAGCAGCTACAAGATGATGCAAAAAAAACAACGTAAGATTGATAGGTATAAGTGAAAAAGGTGAGAACACAAATTATATCAAGAGGCTATTTACAGAATTAATAGCTGAAAATTTCCCAAACATGAAAATGGAAACTGATAAACAGATCAGTGGAGCATATATAACTCCAAATAGCCATAACAAAAATAAAACTATACCTAGACACATAAATATCAACATCCCAGAAATCCAACATAAAAATAGACTATTAAAAGCTATAAGAGAGAAGACAGATCACCTATAAAGGAAAGCCTGTCAAAGTCACAAAAGACTTCTCAACACAAACAATTAAGTCAATAAGAGCATGGAGTGAAGTATTTCAGAACCTAAAGGAAAATAACTTCCAACCCAGATTGATGTACCCTGCAAAGCTGTCTTTTTTAAAAATATTTTTTATTTAAAGAGGAAAAAAAACATGTAAAGGGTAGAGATAATACAGAATTTCAAAAAAAAAAGATAAACAGTAAGAAATCACTAGTTGATAAATTACATATTGTCCTCTTAGAAATAGTTGTTCAAGTTACAAAAGTAAAGCATAAAAGTAGATATTCAAACAGTGAGAGTGTAAACAGCTATGGATGCATGAGTCTCTACATGTATTTCTATCCTTTCTGTATTAGAGGGAAAAACAAAACCTAGCAAGACAAAATGAAACAAATTCTTATCAAAACATGAAACCAAAAAGTCATATAAAACCACAGTACAAGGTGATCTATAATGATTACTGTGTTGTTTCTTATTATCTTCAATATAATTGTCTACATCATCAGGCATAATTGACTATAGCAGTATAATTGAATATAGCAGCACAAAACAATATTAAGTAAAAATAAAACATTGTAGACAGTATCAAACTTCAAAGGCAGGTAATAATCAAACCATAGTGGATATTCTAATGAATCTTATCATCTTCAGTGCAGTTGCCTATACTCTCAGACTTGATAATATCAATCATAACAGCTTTGAATAAAATCTATCAATACAAAATAGTGATTCAACAAACCAGATTCGATTACAATCAGTCATGGTAAAACAGTGTAGGTTTTACAGAGCTTTAGATTAAGTTAATAGGAAATTAAGGATGATTATAGTACTATATCCTGTTATTTTTGGGATTACTATCTGTGCTCTCAAATCTAGTACAGGTAGAATGACTGGAACAGAATATAATACATCCAAGCAGAGTGGTGTGAGTAATGTGGGTTTTAAATCCTGGTGCACTGTTAACAATATAGTGTATCAAGGCCATCTATGTGAGAGATTCTAGCCATCCTTCTCAGCCTCATTTCTACTATGCTATTTTTCTGCCTTTGTTTCTTCATTCTACTGCCTGCCCCACTCACTGAGGCCTTTCTGCAACTGTTCCTAAAATTCTGGGTATTTTTCTCTCTCTAGAGCGTCTTTCATTATTCTCTGTAGGGTTGGATTGGTGATCACAAATTCCCCCAGTTCCTCTTTGTCATGGAAGCATCTTGTTTCACCATTAATTTCTAGTGACAGTTTTTCAGGGTACATCAATCTGGGCTGGAGGTCATTTTCTTTCAGGGCTTGGAAGACTTTGCTCAAGAAAATTATATACCATGACCAAGTGGGATTCATCCCAGGATTGCAGGGATGCTTCAACATACGCAGTTCAATAAATGTAATCCACCATATCAATAGAGCCAAAAATAAGAACCACATAATCATTTCTATAAATGTAGAAAAAGCTTTTGATAAGATCCAACACCCATTCATGATAAAAAACTTACAGAAAATTGGAATAGATGGTCTTTACCTCAATATGATAAAAGCCATCTATTACAAACCAACAGCCAGCATCATATTAAATGACCAAAAACTGAAAGCCTTTACCCTAAAATCAGGCACAACACAAGGATGTTCATTATCCCCACTCCTATTCAATATAGTGCTGGAAATACTAGCCAGAACAATTAGACAAGAGAGAGAGATAAAAGGAGTAAGGATAGGAAAATAAGAAGTTAAATTATCATTTTTTGCAGATGACATGATACTCTACATAGAAGACCCCCAAAACTCCTTTGAAAGACTTCTAGGTATAATAAATACAGTAAAGTAGCAGTACACAAAGTCAACACTCAAAAATCAATAACATTCCTATACACGAACAATAAAACCATTGAAAGAAAAATGAAAATCCACACCCTTCACAATAGCATCCAAAAAATGATATACTTAGGAATTAATCTAAAGAAAGAAGTAAAAGAGTTGTACAGGGAAAATTATAATACCCTGAAAAAAGAAATCGAAGAGGACCTCAGAAAATGGAAAGACATCCCTTGTTCATGGATAGGAAGAACAAACATTGTGAAAATGGCCCTTCTCCCAAGTTTGTTATACAGATTTAATGCAATTCCAATCAAAATACCACTAGCATACCTCACAGATCTAGAGAAATCATTCCTAAAATTCATCTGGAACCAGAACAGACCTAGAATAGCAGAGACAATTCTAAGCAACAAAGGCAAGGCAGCAGGCATCACAATCCCTTACTTGAAATTATACTACAAATCTATGGTAATAAAATCAGCATGATACTGAAATAAAAACAGACCTAAAGATCAATGGAATAGATTAGAAGATACAACCACAAATACAAACATACTCAACCACCTTATCTTTGATAAAGAGGCCAAACAGGTTCACCAGAAGAAAGATAGTCTCTTTAACAAATGTTGCTGGAAAAATTTGCTCTCCATATGCTGAAAACTAAAACTAGACCCATGCCTAATGCCATGTACTAAACTAAAGTCAAAATGGATCAAATATCTAAATATCAAAACAGAAACACTAAATCTGTTGGAAGACAAAGTAGGTATAAATCTAGAAGACTTAGGGGTAGGTAGAGAATTCATGAACCAAAATCAAACTGCATGCAAAATACCTCCCAGAATCAATAACTGGGATCACATCTTATTAAAGAGTTTTTGCAAGTCAAAATAAATCTGTGTCATAGTGAAAATAAAACCCACAAATTGGGAAAAATCTTGGTCAACTGTCCCTCAGATAAAGGACTTCTGTCTAGAACATATAAAGAATTTTTAAAAATCAGACCCCTGAAATTCAAAGACCCAATCCAAAAATGGGCATCTGAGATGAATACATAGTTCTCAGATGAAGAAATGCAAATGGCAAATAAATACATGAAAAAATGTTCAGCATCATTAGTCATTAGAGAAATGGAAATTAAAATCACACTGAGATTCCATCTCACTCCAGAAAGAATGGCCAGGATCAACAAAACTACCAACAACAAATGCTGGAGAGGCTGTGGGGGGAAAAGGAACTCTTCTGTACTATTGGTGGGAGTGTAGACTGGTGCAACCACTGTGGAGGTCAGTCTGGAGATTCCTCAAAAAGCTGGGATTAGAAGTCCTATTTGACCCAGCTATTCCACTCCTAGGCATATTCCCAGAAGTGAAAAACATCATATCACAGTGATATATGTACACCCATATTTATAGCAGCACAATTTGTAATAGCCAGATCTTGGAAACAACTTAAATGTCAATCAGCTGAGGAATGGATAAAAAAGGACATGGTATTTTTATACAATGGAGTACTACTAAGCTATAAAGAATGATCACGATGAATGCAACTTAAGACCATACTGATAAGTGAAATAAATCAAACTCACATGTGTAAATACCATATAGTCTCCCTAGTCTAAGAAATGGTAAGAGTACATAAGATACAAAAAAACTCAATAATTACAGTGAAAAGATAAGAATTTGCTTTAAAGGGAAAAATAATATCTCAGGGAAAAAGAGGAAAAAGAAAAAGGGAAAACAAAAAATATCTAAAATTGTATAAACACACTTAGGATAGCTAAGATAATTGTGCTACAAATTCTATAAGTTCTTGGAACAAAACAGTTAACATTCATAGGATTGGAACAATTTTGCATGTTAGTGTCTGGTGATCTGAGGAACTTTTGAAAATCATTATATAAAATAACAACCCTAGTTGTTATGCTCCTACCACCTTGTTTTGAAGACCTATATCATCATTGTTTGGGGCTCATTGCTATTGTTATTTGTCTTCTTTATTTCATGTTTTTCTAGTAATTTGTTTTGTTTCATTTTGTTTTTCCCTCTAAATACAGAAAGGATAGGTATACATGTAGAGGTTTATACATGCATAGAACTTCTAAACAAGTGTATAAGAATCGATTATATTATATGTAATGAAATGAACAGCTACTTTGAAGAAAAAGAGACATTATGGTGTCCATTGCTGATTCTGTATCATCATGCTGTGAAATCCAGTAATGCTATTATTCTTTGTTCAGAGTGATTTTAGTCTGTTTTATATTGTTTAATTTCAACATACATGAAATAGCTAATATGGACAGCTAATTTGAAGATAACAAGAGACATTTTGGCAGCCATTGTTGGTTTTCCTATTGGTTTTGAAGGCCTATAATGCTTTCATCACTCTGTTCTGATCAGTTTAATACTATTTTGTTTAATTCACTGTGTGTGAAGATATGGACAACTATTTAGGAGAAAACAAGAGACATTATGGTAGCCATTGTAGATTTCCTGATGTCATGCTTTGAAATCTATGTCACTTACACTTTTTTTCTGATCTGTTTTGTTCTGTTTAGTTTTACCCTCTTTAAAATAAAAAATGAAAAAAGAAAGTCAGATTATCAATAGCTACTTTGAGACTCTTTAATACTGTAGAAAACACAGAAGAAATGAACTGATTCCTAGATATATACAAATTACCAAAGTTGAATCAAGAAGATAGAAAAATTCTAAATTAACCCAGTATCAATTAATGGAAATGAAAATGTAATTAAAAACTTACCAAGAAAGAAGAGCACTGATGCATATGGATTCACTGATGAATTCTATAAGAAATTTAGAGAAGATATAATGCCATTACTCCTCAAATTCTTTAATTAAATTGAGAGGGAAGCAGTACTCCTTAATTCATTCCTGGAGCCAAGTTTTACCTTCATAACAAAACCAGAGAAGGACCCAACCAAAAAAGAGAACCACCTGCCAAACTCCTTCATGAACATAGTTGCAAAAATTCTCAATAAGGTACTGGCAAAAAGAATACAACCAATCATCAAGAAGATTGTATACAGTGACAAGTGCAACTCAATGTGGGAATGTAGGGATGGTTCAACATATGCAAATCAATAAATGTAACATACTTTATTGACAGAGCCAAAAATAAAAATCACATGATTATCTCTATAGATGCAGAAAAAACATTTGGCAATGTCAAATATCCATTCATGATATTAAAAAAATTATATAGGACATTGAAATAGATGGTCCTTATCTTAGTCTGATAAAAGCCATCTATGACAAACCAACTGCCAACATCATATTAAATGGCTAAATACTGAAGACTTTCACTCTTAAATTGGTAACAAGACAAGGATATCCACTATCACTACTCTTATTTAATATGGTTCTGAAAACATTGACCAGAGCAATGAGAAAAGGAAAAGAAAAGGAATAAAGATAGGAAAAGAAGTTAGGTTATCAGTATTTGCAGAAGACATGATACTCCACATAGAAGACATCAAAATCTCCACCAACAACTTATTGAATAACCAGAGTTAGCTGTATAGTGGGATACAAAGTCAACATGCAAAAATCAATGGCATTCCTATACACAAATAGCAAACTTACTGAGGGAGAAATCAGAGAAACACACTCTTTCACAATAGCATAGAAAAAAATTAAATACTTAAGAATCAATCTAACAAAGGAAGTAAAAGATCTCTACATTGAAAACTACAATACTCTGGAAATGATCAAAGAGGATTCAGAAAATGGAAAGATATTCCTTGCTCTTGAGTAAGAAGAACTAACATAGGGGATGGATATTTAGCTCAGCAGTACAAGTGCATGCCTGGCAAGCAGGAGGGTTGTGAGTTTGAATCCCAGTACAAAAAAGAAGGAGAAGAAGAAGGAGATGGAGGAGGAGGAAGAGATGGAGGAGGAGGAGGCAGAGGAGGAGGAGGAGAAAAAGAGGAAGGAAGAAGAAGGAGAAGAAGAAGAAGAAGAAGAAGAAGAAGAAGAAGAAGAAGAAGAAGAAGAGGAAGAAGACTGTATTCTCAAAATTGTTATACAGATTTAAGGCAATCCCAATCAAAATAATCCTACCATAACTCACAGAATTAGAGAAAAACAATCCTAAAATTCATTTGGAAGCAGAAGAACCTTAGAATAACAAAAGCAATTTTGGGGAACAAAAGCAAGTGGAATGGTTAATACATTGTGTCAACCAGAAAAGTTTAGACACTAAGTGACTCTGCAGTTCTATATCCTAGGGTATAGGAAACGTGCCCTAGGGCAGTAGTTTATACTCCAAGATGTTGTAATGATTGATTCATTGTGTCAACTTGAGAAGCTTAGAAGTTTAACTAAGTGACTCAGCAGGGGACCAGGATCCTCTGTTTGCAAACATCCTGTGCCTGTGCAAGAGGAGGGCATGGAGATGGTGTGGGTGGGTAGCCTTTACATAATATAAAAGAAGATGAGAGGCTTATTTTTCACCCCTTTTGCTCTTGTTGCTTTTGCTGTCTGGCAATACCATGAACTGTTGCCTCTCTGCCATGCCACCCTGCTTTGAAACTAATTAATTATGTACTGAACCCTCTACAAACTATAAGATAAATAAACCTTTCCTTCCTTAATTTTGAGCATCAGGTATTTTGTCTCAGCAATGAGAAAAAGGCAGGAGACATCACAATTCCTGACATGAAATTATAGTACAGAGGTAAATTGATAAAAACAGCATGACAGTGGAAAAAACAATAAATAAGTCAAACCAGACCAGAGAATCAATGGAACAGATTAGAAATGCAGAAACAACTCCAAACACACTCAGCCACATTATCATTGACATAGGGGCCAGATACATTAACTAGAAGGGAAAATAGCCTCTTTAGTAAATTGTGCTGGAAAAACTGGCTATCTCCATGCTGAAAATTAAAACTAGACCCATGTCTATCACCATGTACTAAACTAAAATCAAAGTGGATCAAAGATCTAAATATTAAAATAGAAACATTAAATCTACTAGAAGAGAAAATAGGTAGAACTCTTGAAGGCTTAGGTGTAGGCAAAGACATCATAAAAAAAACCCAGATTACATGGGAACTATCACAAAGAATCAACAACTGGGATCTCATCTTATTAAAAAGCTTTCACACACAAAAGAAATCTACAACAGAATGAAAAGACAACCCACAGAATGGGAAAAATTATAACTAGTTGCTCTTCAGACAAAAGACTAATATCTATGACATAAAGAACTGAAAAAAATTAGATCCTCTAAATTCAAAGATCCAATCCAAAAATGGACATCTGCCTGGAAAGCAGGAGGTTGTGAGTTCTCAGATAAAAAAGTACAAATAGAAAATAAATATATGAAAAAAATGTTCAACTTCACTGGTCATTCAAGAGATGCAAATTAAAACAATGCTGAGATTCCATGTCACTTCATAAAGAATGACTATTATCAAAAAATCAACCAACAACAAATACTTGCATGGCTGTGGGGAAAAGGGATACTTCTCCACTGTTGGTGAGAGTGTAGACTGGTGGAGCCACTATAGAAATCAGTGTATTTGAGAAAATGTGGTTGATATTGAGAGAGAAAGTTGTCTACTGAGAAAAGTAATGTGATTAAGTTGTAATTCTGCTGTGTTCTCACAATCATTCATTGAGCAACAAATATTTTTTGAGCACCTACTCTAGGGATATAATTATCAACAAAACCTTTTATTGTGGAATTTACATCCTAATGGGAGTCATAATAGCTAGATCTGAAGTCATGCCACATACAGGAGATGGTTAGAAGGTCAAATGGATAAGCTAAATTTCTAGACTTAGGACCACTAGTAATGAGATAATAATTGGAATTTTGAGACTTGATCATCATTTGTAAATTTTAATAAGAAAATATGGGCCAAGAATTCAATTTTAGGAAATAATATAGTTAAAATTAAAAAGGGGAAAATAAGAAACAAAAAGGGTATGACCAGATTTAAGAAAATCACAGAAGTATATCAGAAAACTCCTTAGAATAAACATTTTAATCAACAATGCTAAATAAAGTCAAATGCCAAAGAGAAAGGCCTTGGAAAAACTTAGATTTTTGGTCTAATGTTTTCAGCGAAATACTTCAGGATAGTGAAGTAGGTGCCAAATTGCAGAGTAAAAAGAAATGTAGTTAAGGCAAGACATCCAGCAACAAAAGGGGAGAGATGACAGAGAATGCTAGAGAATAAACAGGACAAACATGTCTCATTGTCACTGTTTTTAAATGCATGGATGAACTATTAATGTCTGAAAGTAGGTATGGTGGCTTCTTAAATTGTCATCTTGACTACTTTGAACTACCTTTCTGTGAATCCCCTTTTTTTATATGTTCACATGGAGGGTGGACCATGAGAAAGATTCTTATAAAAGATTTGGATGGAACTTGGAGCACTGGGAAAACAAGAAGCCAGCTCACCACTCTGGTAAGTAGCTGTGGCCTGGCAAGCCACATTCGCCCCAGAGCAAGAACCATCAGCATTTCCTGAGCTCCATGCAATGTTGGGACTTGGGGTGCTGGGAAAACAAGCAGCCAGCTCACCATTCTGGTAAACTGTTGTGAGCCTTCCAGCACACGGGCTAAGACTCAAACATCCATCCACCACCACCCCCCCCACCGTTAGCAAGTGGGAGTCAGAGATCTGAGTATCTCTTGGGAGAATCAATGTATGCAATAGAGCAAATAAGGGGGATTTCTTTCTACCATCTCTTTGAAGGCAAATATCTTTATCACTGTTTTGCTCTGTTCTGATTAATGATGTTGCTCTATTCAATATTCTCTTTTTATAAGTTTGGTATTTCCTTCCATTTTACTGTACCTGATTGAAAGAACAACTATTGTGAAGAAAATAAGATATACTATTGTACATATTGCTATTATCTTGGTAACCTGCTGTAAAGTTCTGTACCAATTTTACCACATTGTCTCAACTGGCTTTGTTCTGATGTATTTTACTACCTTCAAAATAAAAATAATAATTTTTTTTTAAAAAAAGAGAAATAACAAAGTAACAAAATACCTCCAAAAAGTCCCAACTCCTCCAAGCTGATCCATGCAGAAAGGATGAGGAGAAACTCAAAAACAAAGCAACAGAATTATATAAGTTGATTAAAAAGTAAACAGCAACAGCAAAACAGATAAGTAAGGTACTGAGCAACCTGAAACATGATATAACTAAATATAATAATGGACTTAGAAATCAAAAGGAGGAAAAGAAAGTGCTCTACAGGATATAACTGCATGTATGTTTAAGTGTGTAGGATTGATAACCATGTTGCTGAGTTTTTGTTGGATTGATGAACAGAACTGTTTCAACCTCATGGTTTGAATGTCCACTTTGTAAGCTTTAATTTTGTAACTTGAACAACTATATCTAAGAAGACAATATGTAATTTATCAACTAGTGATTTCTTACTTTTTTTTTGAAATTCTGTACTGTTTCTACACTTTATTCTGTTTTGCTTTTTTTTCTCTTTAAATAAAATTTTTAAAAACTTTAAAAAAAGATTGGAGCTGCGAAGGAAAACAGAAGCCAATGTAACTCACCCATTTTGCATTATATTCTCATTCACACCATGGTATGAAATGACCAACATAAATGATGAGGACTGTGGTCCTTCTTCATGGACTCTAGTTTATGCTGATTCTAGTTTGCTTTTGGCCCACTTTACCTCTCATTCACCTCATCTGACATGCCAGACCTGTGGATTTTAAACTCAAGTAATGGGCTCAATGACAAGAGCCTGGAAGATACTACTTATACAGAACCTACTCAGAATAGTTAAGGTTCCCTTGAGGAACACCATCAATAGAAAATATATGTATAATAACACAAGGGTTGAACTTACAAGATCACTTCAAAGGGGTCAACTAACCTTTCACCTTCCTTAGCTCACAGATCTAGAGGCCAGCAGGATCATCAGCCTTGCCCCCCTCCTCACCCCATGGACCTAGGGTTATCTCCCCTCCTCCTCACATCATGGACCTAGAGGCCAGTGGAATTATCAGCCTTGCCCCACTGACCTAGGGAGCCTGTGGGATTGCTGGTCTCCCCTCCTCCTCATCCCATGACCTTGGAGACTGGCAGGATTGTTGGCCACCTCACCAAAATACCACAACCAAAAGTACCACAGCAGTCCATGGACAATTAGTGACCCCTTCCACCACCTGCAGAATGTTGGTGGGCTAGTGGGAGCTTCAACAACCCCTCACCCACACAGAGGACCTCAGTAGGCTATCAACAACATGGTGAGTTTCCCCTCAAATAGAGGACCTCAGTGAGTAAATAGGAGCAGTAGTTAACTCCCCCCACTCCAGCTGTAGGAGGTTGGCAAGTCTGGCAAGAGTGTGGGTGATTCCTTCTTCTATATAGAGAACACCAGATGGGTTGAGGAGAGTGTTAACAAGACCTCCATAACACAGAGGAAATCAAAAAGGCCTAAGAGACACTCAGTGATACAGTAGGGTCCCAGCTGAGGTACACACTGTAGCCAGGTAGATCTGGCACCCTGGAACAGCCTGAAGCCATGGTAACCATAGGAGCTAAGGGCTGGCTTTCATCAATACTCCTGCTAGTTAGCCTAGGAAGAATATAAAACTCACCCAACAGGCCCTACTGGAGGAATTCAGGTGACTGGCCTCGTCCATTCACTGTGGGACCCAGCAATTGGATAAACATCATCCACAGAGCAGGACCCTATGCTGGGGAGTTGAGATTAGTGGGATTGAAAAGACCAAAATATTAACCCAAGAGGTGAAAATGACAAAAAAAAAAAAAAGCAAAATGCAATCTCAAATGTCCAGTCCGTCAGGAACACGTACAGAAGACATCAAAATAGAGGACATTAGAAGTCATACACCTGAAATTTCTGAAAAGATATCAAGTGAAATGAAGAAACAAATCTGTGAGGCTATAGAGGAAATCATATTAATAGTAATCTCTCATGTAAAGAAAGAAATGACAACCTTATTGAAAGAGTTGCTCAGCATAGCTAGAGAAGAAATAGATTAAAAACTACAGGAGGATGAGATGATGGAAACCTTGAATGAACAATAGAGAAAAGAAGTAGAATGCATGAAACAAATTCAAAGAGATATCCAGGAAATAAAAAATTCTATTGAAACCTGGCAAAACCATTTGAATGAAGCTGAGGATAGAATTTTGGACCTTGAGAACAGGATCACAGCAAGTGATGATGAAAAGAACTTTTAAAAATAACAAGACCCCATGAAAAGACAATTCAATGGCTTTGAGATAAATGCAAAAAGAAACAATATAAGACTAAAAGTCATCAATGAAGTTACTCTTTGTAATATTGATTTGGTGGTCATGAATTTCTTCAGTTGTTCTTTGCTGTGGAAGTATCTTATTTCTCCATCAATTTTCAAAGATAGTTTTGCAGGGTACATCAATCTGAGCTGAAAGTTGTTTTATTACAGGACCTGAAATACTTCACTCCAAGGTCTTCTTGACTTGAAGGTTTGCATTAAGAAGTCTGCTGTGATTCTTATAGGGTTTCCTTCATAGATGATCTGTTGCTTTTCTCTGACAGCTTTTAGTATTTTGCTCTTGTACTGAATTTCTGATGTCCTTATTATTATATGTCTTTTTTATGGTTAATTGGAGTTCTACATGCCTCACTTATCTGCATGTCAGATTCTCTTCCCACTTTTGGAAAATTTTCTGCTACTATTTCTGTAAAATGTCTTCGCAGATCATCTGTGTTCACACCTGCTTTTTTGTTAACATCTATCAGTCATATTGTTTCTTTTTACATCATCTTGCAGCTGTTGTTATTTTTAAGAGATCTTTTCTTTCATGATTATAAGCTTCCATCATGTCTTTAAGGTCTGAGAGTTGATCTTTAGCTTCTTTTAGGAAGTTTTGCCAGCATTCAATGTAACTTTTAATTTCCTGAATATCCCTTTGAATCTGTTTCATACATTCTAATTCTGTCTTACATTGTTCATTCAAGACTTCCATCATTTTCTTATATTTCTCTATTTTTTATGTAGATCTTTAGATGCATGCAACATTTTTTCATATTGTTTGCCATTTCACTATTTACCTGTGAGATTATTTCTGATCTTATTTCCTCTATAGCTTCATGGAGTTGTTTCTTTGCTTTAGTTGCTATCATTTCAGAAAGTTCAGTTGTGTGATTTCCAGTCTTCCATTTCAGCATCTCTTGGGTTTGTACTTGATGGGCTGGAGGACTGAGACTGCAACTTGCTCTTTCATTTGTCATTTTCCTCTGGGACTCATGTGGCTGGCCAGGCACCCACCTGATGGATTGCACTGGACAGAGTGTCAATCTTCTGATATCCCCATGGCTAGCCAGGGTATATTCCCAAACCATGGCACCAGAGACTTGTGCTCTGTGGCCCATAAGGCTGGGTGTGGGGGGGTGTTCTCCTGATATACTGCACTAGGTTGCTTTGGGATTCTGGGCCTGGCAAAGCACCATGCAGCTAGCAGGGGGCATACCCCCAGAATGTGTTTCTGGGTCCTAGCACCTGGTGGGATGGAGTTTAGAACCTCTGTCTGGGACCCAGGCGGCTAGGCAGAGTGCACCCCCAGAGTGTGGCAGCACCAGGGCTTTGTGTCTGGCTGGGAGGAGTTCAGAGCCTCTAGAGCACTTGGCTAGCTGGAGTGCACTCCCAGCATATGGTGCCAGGAACTTGCTCCTGGCTGGATAAAGTTTGCAATCTCCGGGACCCGCCACATGGCTAGCTGGGCTGCATCCCTGAACTATGAAGCTGGGGCATTGTGCTCCCCTGGAAAGAGCTCCAGTTCTCCAAGACCCATGGGCTAGGCTGGTCACTCCCTGATGGGCAACTTTAGGGCTCTGGGCTGGGCTAGGCTTGGTACCTTTGTGACCTGTAAGGCTGGTCAGGCATTCCCCTGATGGATTGTGCTGGGACTCTGGGTTGGGCAGAGCTCAGATTGTCCATGAAGCTAGCACATACACACCCTGGGATTGTGGTGTCAGGGTCTTGCACCTGGCTGGGTGGAGTTCAGAACCTCTGGGACCCAGGTGGCTGGGCAGAGTGCACTCCTGAACTGTGGTAGCACTGGGACCTTGCATCTGGCTGGGAGGAGTTCAGAACCTCCAGGACCCAGGCAGCTAGGCAGAGTACACCCCTAGAGTGTGTCCTGATTCAATTTCTTTTGCTTTTACTTTCCAGGCTCCGTCATCTGTGTTGCAACTATTCACCTATGCAAGTATAGCATAAAATTGGATATAGCGAATATGTAAATGAATAGACATGACTATAGTGACAAAAATTATTTACAAAATCAGATGGATTTGACCCACAGGCTATTTTGTTCACTGGCATCTGCAAGAGAGAACAGAAGGGAAGTACTCAAAGGCTCCTGGGCAGTGAAATCTTAGAATAAATTTACTGTGAAAGATTTGCCACTTACCTCATGCAGTTGCAGAGAACTTAACCTTCACTATGACTCTGACAAACTAATACTGTAGTGACTCTTCAGACTTATAGGTCAGAAGTTACACTACAAAGCATAGCCATCCAACTGAGGCTTGTAAATGGAATGAGGATAATGAGTTTCCAGATTGTCAGGTACCCAGGGGCAGCACTGAATCTCCAAAGGCAAAGTGAGTGGGGTGACCCTGATGATCACCTATGGTGGTACAGCAGTGACAAGTACAGCCTGACTTACAAGCATCTCTGACATTAGATAGTTGGTCATGGTGTACATGGAAGTGAAATAAAGGAAGCTTGCTCAAGTCTTACCTGATATGGGCAAGCAGGAGAGCTCTAAGTCTAGTGAACCCAGCCTCACTGCCATCTCCAAAAGAGTCACAGCCTTTCAGTCAATTCATAGTGTTAATCCACTTTCCCCACAGGTGAGAACTGCTACAATGCCAAAAATATATACTGCTAAGCTTTATCCTACCCACTCCCCAAAGAAGATGGAAGCCATTTACCAGTGTGACTTCTACACTGGGGAAAGAGAAATAACCAGATTTCCAGGGGTTTATTAGACACTGGCTCTGAACGGCCACAAATTCTTAGACACCCAGCATATTCCTGCCATGCACCAGCGAGATAGGCGCTGGTGGAGATGATTAATGAAGTTAATGAGATCCCTGTTGTTCTTTTCCCAGATACAGAACATGTCATTAGATAGACATGCTGAACAATTAGCAGAATTCACACACTGGTTCCTTGTCCTGTAGAATAAGGTCTGCAGTGATAAGAAAGGACAAGCAAAAGCTACTAGAGCTGCTAGTACTCATAGAAATCACAATCCAGGAGCAGTGTTGTACCCCTGGAGGGCTCGTAGAGATTAGCGCTGCCAAGGACTTGAAAAGATGCAGGCACAGGCATTCCTACTGCAACCCTGTTCAATCCTTCTATCTGACCTGTCGACACACAGATGATTTTAAAAAATGATTGCCATATTTATACACAGAACAGTCGTATATTATGCAGAAGCAGAAGTGTGTTAATGTCTTCACAGTGAGTTTAAAATATGATTTAAGAAGGTGTCTGTGGGTTCAAGTAGACAAAAGGTGGATTGTGGTAGCTTCAGAATATGCCACATTGCTGGGAAATTTCCTTTCTGGTATGTGTTTAAGGTGGCCAAAGCAAGTGTCTTACAGGAAATGGAGCAATGACTGTTTCACAGCTCTGACTAGATGACGTCAGGCCAGGTCAGGCCCACACCTTCTCTACCTTTTCCTAAGCACTCCCTCTGCTTCTCTGACTTCTGGACCAAGAGCATGTTTAATTCTGGCTTCTGCAAGGTACACACATGCCAGAGCTAGTGCAAAGGAAAACTAGCTTATATTTTGAGCTCTTGTCATGGGCTCAAGTGTGTACTTATATGTTCCAGTTTGCTTTTGCTCTACCTACCTTATTTTCATCTACCCTTTCTGATTGTCCAACATGTGGGCTTCAAACAGTAGGTTCAGACAGGAAGACTGAGCCTCACAGAGACCACTCAACCAAACCAGCTCCCACACTGCTCAAGTGAAAACCTTGCAGTGAAAGGATGGCACCCCAGTTGTTCTCCCTATCTCATTGAACACTAACTCATAGAGTGGAGAAAAGAATTATTGGAAACACTGAAAAGAGGTGCAGTAAGTATGAAAACTGGAAACTCTCGTAATGAGAAGACACACTTGGAACATGGGTAGGTTTAGAGGAAAACAACTTTCTCTCTAAAGTGAAGGGGAAAGAGATAATTAGAAGGGAAAAAATCATCATGGAAGTCCAAGGCATGCACATTTCTAGAGAGGAAGGGGAAGTCTCCCACGGTGGAAGACAAACTCCTATAGCTACAAGCTCGACAGTGGTAAAGGAGCAAGAAAAAAATGGTGTGAAATTCTCTAAGCAGTAAATAATTATGATTTTAAAGGTACAACAGGAATGACCCAGATGATGATGGTTATTATGAGTTCATCCTACTGAAACCTTTTCCACTATCCTTTATCTTCTGTTGGAAAGAGAAGAGAAAACAGATAGTAGGAATAATTCAGAGTTAGAAAGACAGGTCAGAGTCTGAGAGAACAGGGTGATCTCAAGTGGCATCAAAATATCCAACCATGGTGACCACAATGGGGGTTAGGGTTCTACTGAGTGGTAGTGGTCCATTGCACTGAAATGTGAGCTAGAACCTCAGTGTCTGGTATGGTGTAGCTAAGCAGCATTCTCTGAGCATATTACGAGTCAGGAGGAAAAGCATTCATCAGTAAAGATACTACCAGAAAGACAGACATGGAGTCAAAATCTTGACAATATGGGAGTGCTTTGTAATGGTGAAAACTCAAGTATGGAAAGTGGAGATGGAATGTCAAATATTGAGACAGTTAAGTTTAAACAAGAAGATGTAATTTTTTTCCCCACAATTCTTCAGATAATCTGAGTACAATCTCTGCTCCAGCCTATAAAATCTGATGAGGAAAATGCATGATTCAATTCATAAGTCTATTCTCTCAAGTAGGAATTTGGAAACAATGTTAGGTGTGCATTTCTCACCTTAAGCTGCCCTAAGCCAAACTTCCTTACAAAATGCTTTCCACAGACCTATTGTTTCTAGAGAAAAACCATTAGCTTTGTTGTATGTCTGTTCTGACTCTTCTGCTATATGTCTGGAAGTTATCAAACATTCTGTCATTGCTTTTCAATCAAGTAAACACGCAATGAAGTTTGGCAAAATTCTTGGAATTCTTTTTCACTAGGTTCAGCCTACATTTTAATTTAATATGCATGTTATTTTATCACAATTATTTCCATGAATGTTGGAATTTATGAGGCTATTATTACAATGAAGGTTAATATTAAGAAATAAATTAAAATACCAGCATCTATAATTACTCTACGGATATGAGTTTCTCTAGTGTGCCTAAATCAATTGTTCAATCACACATCCATATCCTGAAGTTCACCCTCAAATCAGATGTGTCATTTCATCACTTTCTCCCTCTTTAACTATTCCTCCTGAAAACCTTTCATTCTACTAAAAGTTTTCAGTCAAAATGTCTTGTATAAGTCCTTTATAATCATAAGAAACCAATCCCCAAGCACCTAATGCGTCTGAGATGCGACCCCTTTTTTCTTCTCTTGTCATATATGAATTGCACGCTGTGCCTGATGTGGATGGCTAAGCCCCAAGGCATGACCATGTGTCCCCCATGGTTTGTTTTGGGTTGTGTTTTCAGATATATATTTCTTAAAGCACTAAGTACATAGCTTGTGCTCAGCAAATAATAAATAACAATCATGGATTTCATTTGCAGGTGGGATCATTTGAGAAATGGAATATTTTCATGTGAGCTTGCCAACAAATGCTCCTGCTGCTCAGGGAAAAGTGTCCCAACCCAGTCCTCCCCCTGGACTCAGGTCAGACAAGGTACACAATTCATTCTCACACACATAGCCTAGAGCACATTAGGGTATTCTAAAAAGTCCTCAGGCCTGTGATGCTCCTCAGGGTGATAATCACAAGAAATTACTTCCTGAAACACAAACACATCACATAATGCTAGACCAGGAGGCCATTAGATACCCCAAATCAACTAGCCATCTTCCTTTGTTAAAAGAAGAGATATCTAACATGTCCAGTTCAACTCTGTCCAGTGGAAATATAGAAGACTCCTTCGTTCTTTGAATTCATTCAGCACACATTTACTGAGAGCTTACCATATGCCCAGTACCATTTTAGACAATAAAATGAATAGTGACAGACTGATAGCATTCATGACCTCCACCACGAGGTTCACAGTTTTATGAGGTAGACAAATTATCAAAAAAAAAAATCCAGTTGTAGTATGGTGTGATAAATGCTCAGGTAGTAATTTGTTCTAAGTACCATGAAAACACAGAGCAGGAAACACTGAATTCAGTCAATCTCCAGATTTTCCAAGCTATTTCTCCTACTTGAAAAATATCTACTTTCCAAGAAAATAAACCCCATCATTTTTAATGCAACACAAATATATGTCAGAATTGTGTTCTCTCTTATACTTCAACATTACTGTGACTTTATCAAACTCCTTATGAATGTTTCATGGGGAAGTGTGGCCTCACTTAGAAGAATTAACTTAGACACAACTGCTTGTGGAGTATGCCTGAGGCCATTTATCTGACCACCAAAAGAACTTCCAAGTGTCTGAAATACCTACTTTTCACATTTGGATTTTCTTCAAAGTAAGTATAGCAAAATCCTAAAAACTATTTTTAAAGTTCCAAGATCCCTAGAAGGTAAAATATGTTTAACCACTTAGATGTCTCACAAAGTCTCAAAAGGACTGCATCTAAAATTAAGCACATGAGCATCCCAACTAGTCTGTCCTTCCTTCAGCCTCCTATCTCTACCTTTTATGCACTAAATGCTCCTGTCTGAAATCTAGCTATTTCCCCTACTGTGGCAGTCACTTCCCATCAGTGGGACAAATTACTCAACACCTGCAACTTAAGGAAGAAATACTCTTGTGGAAGCAGATATCCTAGTTTCAGATATTTGGTCCATGGTTGGCTGGCTCCAGGGAAGAAGTGGCCTTGCAGGATACAGCTGGTCACCCCACAGTAGCCAAGAAGCAGAGAGAGCAGGGGGAAGCAGGGGCAAGATGACACCCTTCCAAGCCACGCCCCAGAGACCCACCTCTTCCAACCAGGCCCCATCTCTGAGTGCATGAGACTTAGGGGAATATTTAGATTGAATCCATAGCACCTGCTCCACCAAAACTGTTTTTTTCCAGTTTTGCCAAAGTCTCTTGTTACTAAATAGTCTATTCTCAATATTCCTCTTTCCTGATTTTTCTGTGGCCCTTGTTGCAGTTGACCAATCACTCCACCTTGAAATACTTTCTTCACTCTGTTTTAGAAAATCGCCTTTCCTCTCCTGCTTTTCCTTGCACCGTATTAGTTGTCCTTTTTAAATTTTCTTAGTTGGTTCCTTCAGTTCTACCAGAATTCTCAGTGGTGGATTGTCTGAGGTTTCAGATCCTGGATCTGTTCTTTCTTGTTATTCAAATAGATTCCCTTAACAATCTCAGTCAGTCGCATGGCCCTGAAAATCACCTCTGAGTTATGTTATAAGCTACACTGTGCATTTCCAAAACTTGTAAGTTGAACACTTAATCTCCATCACCTCAGAATATGACTGCATTTAGAGACAGGATCATTGAAGATGAAGATGAAAGTTGATCATTAGTGTGGGCCCAAATCCAAGATGAATAGTGTCTTTGTAAGAGGAAATCAGGTTACAGACAGACATGCAAGAAGAGGACTATGTGAAGATACCAGAGAAAACATGGTCACCTGCAGCCAAAGAGCATGGTCTCAGAAGACACCAAGGCTGCCAGTGCTTCCATCTCAGGCTCCCAGCCTCCAGAACTATGAGAAAAGACATTTCTGTTGTTTAAACTGATGTCTGTGGTTTCTGCAGTCCTTGCAAAACAATTTAAGATAAATATACTTGTAAAATTTCATTCTTTTATACCCAACTGCCTATTAAACATGTCTTCTTGGATGATCTAGAAAGCTTCTTAACCTTAATATACCCCAAAGTAAGTTGCCTAAGGAGATGGCAAATGTATCTTTTTTTTTTTGAAGGGTAGTAGAAATACTACAGAACAAGACAGAACAAAACCAGTTGAGACAGTGCAGTGAATTTGGTACAGAACTTCACAGCAGGTTACCAGGATAACAGTAATAGGTACCATAGTATATCTCATTATCTTCACAATAGTTGTCTAGTCAATTAGGTATAGCAAACTCAAACCAAAGACATAACATTATAAAACCAATTGAAAGAGAATATTGAATAAAGCAATTAATCATAATGAAACAAAACTGAAAACAACATTTGCTCTCAAAGAGAAGATAGAGGAGACCCCCCATATTTGCTGTATTGCATACAGTCATCCTCCCAAGAGATGCTCAGACCTTTGTCCCCAGTTACTAACAGGGTGGGGGGGTTGGCATGTTTGATTCCAAGCCCACACACTGGTACGCTCACAGGAGACACTACAGGGTCTCTTCCTGGCTCACACCAGAGGAAGGCGCTTACCAAGAGGGTGGGTGAATTGCTTCTTTGTGCAGCTGCCTGGGTTCCATCATGGCCTGGCTGGATCTCAGGGGCCACTCACTGGTTCTCCTCCTGGCTCACACTGGTGGAAGGTCGGCAAATGTATCTTTCTACTTGCTCACACCAAAAATTTTGCAGTCATCCTCAGCCCCTCTCTTTCTCTGTTATCCAAGCCAGTCCACTAATGATCTTGTTGATTATACCTTCCAAACATACCCAAATGGGACTCTCTGGCACCTCTAAGGATGCAGGCCTGGCCTCCGCCACCCTGGTTCCTTCCTCACTGGGATTATGCTAGAAGCTTCCTAACTGGCTTTCCTCCCCCAGCTCTTACTCAATGCATCTACAGTTTGCTTTGCTGATCTCCTAGGCATCTCTAAAATTAATCAAGTGACACTCAAGATTAGTCCTCACACCATTCAAAATAATAAAATTCAAAAACAAATAGGAATCATCTTATAAACATGATATTGTGTGAAATAAAGAAAATATCAGAAAACTAGGTCCATTGTGATGTTACCTTTTAAATATAAAGGCTGTAAAAAAATTATTTAATGATAAAAAGAGGAAAAGAAATGCATCCAGATGATAAGGGCCTAACTCACATGCATATATCCCTCTACAGGGAGAGAGGAACAGGCAAAAAAAGGCACAGGAGGGATTTCAACCAGGTTTATAACATGTCCTTCATAGAACCACTTGTAGATACCTGGATGCCTAGTTGAGTAGTCTTTATGCATTTGTGTTTGTCTGAAATAAACCCAAATAAATATAAACATAGATAGTGTATGTACGTAGAATATAATGTGTGCATCCAGGAAGCGCCTCCTTGACTCTCCTTGACTACTGCACCTGGGGAAGTTGTATGAGGTCACTCCACAGACAACACATCTGGTTCCTCCAATTCTGCCTCCCTGGCTGTGCGGTAAATCCTGGTGGATGTGAACATAGAAAATAAGTAATTTCCTGGCTAATTGGTTTTTAGTCTTTAAAATAAACTGCAGTTATTTATATCATTTATATCATTCTGTAGTAGCTGCAAATAAGGCAAAATTAGAAACACGACTAAATCTCTTTCATCTATGTTTCCAGAAAGACAATCCTGAAGAAATCATTAGGGAATACAGTTTGCACTCCAAATAAAATTTCTTCTTATTAGGCCAACTTGTACAACTCATGACTATATGTGCTTCTTAACTCTTAATAATCAGGTCCTCAAGGACATGTAAAGGGGAAAAACATGATATAAAATTTGGCATAGTAAGATTAAAAGTGGCAGCAAAATTTCAAGGTGAGATTCACTCTTGCATAGCCCAGGGAGTATTATAAAGTATTATAAAATCACAGACCAGAAAGGCTAAAATGAAACGTAAGAATCAGTCTTCTCATTTTACAGAGAGAAAGTCTCACATCCAGGTAGTTCAGAGTCTGTTCCAGATGGCCACTTTCCCAAATGTTAGGCTGACACTCTCACAATATTCCCAGGAAATGCAGAGTTTAACGATGTTGCCGAAGAAGGGAAGAAAAGAAGTCAACACTTCCACGCTGGCTGCTGCTAGGTACTTTAAAGAAATCATCTCTTTTTTTTTTGTTTTTTTCACTCTCACAGCTTTATGAGTTGGGAATTATAGATCCTTTTTCCTGAAGAGAAAACTGGGGTTCAGCGAGATCATTGTCACGCTTCCTAGTTCTCATTAGAAACAGATGAGAGAACCAAAATCTAAGGAGAATTTTGGAAACCCAAAGCTATCTGCATTCTGACTCCTCCTATAAATGGCTAATAATGGTCAGTCAGGCATGGCGGTGCACATCTGTAATCCCAGTACTCAAGAGGCTGAGGCAAGAGGATCACTGTGAGTTCAAGCCCAGCCTGGGATACATAGTGAGTTCAAGGCCAGCATGAGTACAAAAGCAAGATCATGTCTCAAAAAACAAAAACAAAAGCAAAAACAAAACAAACAAACAACAAAAAAAATACATATGTGCATATGTAGTAATATCATGGAACGGGGGTGGTGGGAATGAGATAGTCTAGTATTAGTCTGTATCATGCAGTCTCAACAAGGGTAATTTCCTAAGGCAGTAAGAGTTCTCATTGTAATGCTAGTGGTCCTCAAAGAGTCCTAGAACATAAAAGGCTACAGTATTAAAATTTCATGGGACAAGGGGAGAAATCAGAAGGAAAAAAATGTCTCAATGGTTTGCATAGGGGAATGATAATGGTGCAAAAAAGGTTGAAAACAACTCTGTGTCACAAGAACAAACATGCTAATTAACCGTAAGTCATTTCTTAGGCTCTGGGTTTAAAATCAAAGTCAGGATGTGTGCTTCTCAATTCTCTTCACTGAGTGAGTGGTTTCTGGTCCCAACAGTTCTTTCCTAAGCTCCAGGCTTTTTGCTGGTCTGAGAATGGATTTTGGAGTCTGGCAGACTGATCAACTTGGCAGATTAGCTCAATAATTGATAAATTTTGCAATAACTGGGCTTTCAGAGTTTCACCTCCCAGGATGATGGGAGTAATGGACTTGGAGAGTGTGTGTGGTGTCTAACATATAGGAAGTGAACGTCCTTCCTCCTATGTTTGGCTGTTAATTTCTTGAATAATAAATCTCTATGACCAGAAGAAAAATGCAAGAATTGGTTAAAACAAAGATCGTTTTACTTTGGGAAAAGGGCTGAATATTTTTGACTTTGATAAAACTAGGATATTTCCAGGTGGTTGGGATATCGCATTTAGAAAAGTTGGAGAAGGCTACAAAGGATTATAGCAGTGGGAATCGATGAGGTATTTTGAGGGTGGTAAACTTTAAATGGCCTGAGATGGAGAAATATGAAAGATCATATTTATTTGTCATAACCTTTGGTGGCCAGAAAAGCCTGTGTTTGAGCAATGAAATCAAAGAAGACATACATCAACAAGGAAGGAAGAACACAGGAAGCAGATAAACTTTCCCATATTGGTAAAAACTGGATTAAAATTTAGGCTTTGGCTGGGCACGGTGGTGCACACCTATAATCCCAGTCCTCAGGAAGCTGAAGCAAGAGGATTTTTGTGAGTTTGAGACCAGCCTGGGCTACAAAGTGAGCTCAAGTCTAGCCTGAACTACATAGTGAGACTCTGTCTCAGAAATCTGGGGAAAAAAGATGCATCAAGATTTAAGTTTCAGAAATTGTGGTGTTACCCAGTGTATCTTAATACTATTTTAAAACATTTTAAAACTACAAAATATTTTAAAGAATTACTTGGCCACCCATTTAGGCTAGCTTCAGAATATGGCTATGAGAATTTTAACCTTTACTATTATTCATATTTAATATTCACATTTCCTTCCATGATGGATGACAAGAAAATTGTAGTAATATCAATTACTAAAGATAAGCTTGTACTACAATTTGGACTTTAAATTTTTATTTTTTAATTTGAATAAATATATTCTCTTATACATGAGGAAAACATTACACCAACAAATTTCACATTTCAAAGAACTTCTAGTTAAACTAATATTAATATCTATATTTGCATATATTAATAAAGTTCCCTTAGATTTTTCTTTTGCAAATAATTAAGAAGGAACACAACAGTAAAAAGGATCACAAATGATGTAATATAATATATACATATATATTCCAATGAATGAAGTATATGTACTTACACTTTTCCATCTAAATTTCATGTCTTATATATTTTTAAAAATCTTGCTGTGAAAAACCACACAGACAATATACACAGGCAGATTTTATTTCTTCAAGGAGTAAATAATATCTTTTCAGTTCTGTGCATCTCACCTAGCAGGCAGCAATTTAAAAATCCAATGTATCAAGTCATGAAAGAGTGACTGAAGAGCTGAGATGCTGGGTAAAAAGATTCAGTGAGGCCCAGCAACCTTGAATCAACCAGGGGAGCCAGGCCACCATGAGGGGAGCCAGGCTTGTGCCACTGCCACAAGGTGAGTTCCAGCTCACCAGAACTGGCCTGGAAAGTGTCTGGGACCATAGAAACCAGCAGCTGGATGCCCGCCCAGCCCCCTAAGACACTGGAGTAGGCTCCAGAGGTTCCATGGGCTTGAGTGGACCATGTCCAGCGACCTTCATTCAACCAGAGGAGCCAGGCTTGCCATGCGAGGGGAGCCAAGGCCACATGAGTTCCAGAGGGGATGGCACAGAAGGTGATCTCCAACACATCCAGGGAAAGCTTTGGAACATTGCTGGACACATGGAAATATAGGAAAATGACAAAATGAAAGACCAAAATGCAATCTCAAACCTCCAGCCCATTCCAAGAAAGCCTAGAAGCCATGTACATAGAAGAAAATACTAGTCATACACCTGAAATGATATCAACTGAAATAAAGAGAGCAAGCATGGGAAGCTATGAAGGAACTCAAATCAGAAATAATCTCCCAGGTAAAAGAAGACATGATAAAAGTAGTAAAGAAATAGTGAAAGGATGCATCTAAAGGAGACACAGCTAAAAAAAAAATAGAGGAACAAAGAAAAAAGATAGAATCCCTGAATGAACAGTATAAGAAACAAACAGAATACATGAAGCAGACTCAAAGAGATATATAGGAAATCAAAAATTCTGTTGAAAGTTGCCAAAACCACCTCAACAAAAGTGAGGATAGAATCTCAGACCTCAAAGATAAGATTGCAGCTAGTTAAGAGGAAAGAAAAGATCTACTAAAACTACCAAGGAATCAGGAAATAACAATTCAATAGCTGCAAGATGATGCAAAGAAAAATAACATAAGATTAATAGGGATAAATGAAAAAGAAGGGGACAACACAAATGATATCAAGAGGCTATTTACTGAAGTAATAGCTGAAAACTTCCCAAACATGAGAATGGAAACTGACATACAGATTAGTGAAGCATATAGAACTCCAAAAGCCATAACCAAAACAATACTACACCCAGACATATAATAATTACCATCCCAGAAATCTAACATAAGAACAGAATATTAAAAGCTGTTAGAGACAAAAGACAGATCACCCATAAAGTAAAGCCTGTCAGAATCACAGCAGACTTCTCAACACAAACAATGAGGTCAAGAAGAGCATGGGTGAAGTGTTTCAGATCCTAAAGGAAAATGACTTCCAACACAGACTGATGTACCCAGCAAAACTGTCCTTCAAAATGGATGGAAAAATAAGATACTTCCATGACAAAGAACAGCTGAAGAACTTCATGACCACCAAACCAACCCTACAAAGAATACTGAAAGACATTCTAGATACACATAGGAAAAAACCACTAAGCAAGACAAACAAACAGAATAGAAAGGCAAAGATACAACATCAGAAAGATAACATGTCAACAATAAACCAATATATAACAGTTATAACCATTAATGTAAATGGCCTCAATTCACCAATTAAAAGAAACAGACTGGCAGAATCGATCAAGAAATAATGTCCAACCATATGCTGTCTATAAGTAACCCATCTAACCCAAAAGGAAACCCATAGACTGAAAGTCAAAGGATGGAAAACAATACTCCATGCAACAGGAATGCAAAAAAAAAAAAAAAGTGGGGGTAGCTATTCTGTTTGCAGACAATGTGAACTTCAAACCAAGAATGATCCAAAGAGATAAAGAAGGTCACTACATACTAGTTAGGGGAAAACTCCAAGAGGAAGAGATAACAAACTTAAATATATATGCACCAAATTCCAGAGCACCCAACTACACAAAGCAAGCATTAACAGAAATGAAAAATCAAATAGGCAATAACACAATTATAACAGGAGGCTTTAACATGCCAATGACACAAAGGGATAGATCAACTAGACAGAAAACCAGCAAAGAAATATCAGAACTGAATCACACCTGTGAACAAATTGACTTGATATATGTATACCAAGTGTTCCATCCAACAACATCAGAATATACATTCTTCTCAGCAGTACATGGGACATTCTCTAAAACAGACCATATACCAGCCCACAGAACAGATTTAAATAAATGCAAAAGAATTGAAATTATCCTATGCATGCTATTGGATCATACTGCCATGAAACTGGAAATTAATGGTTAAAAAACTGCAAAAACTCCACAAACACATGGAAATTGAAAATAAACTCTTGAGGAATCAGTGGATCACAGAAGAAATTAAATAAGAAATTAAACAATATCTACAAGCAAACAAAAATACAAATACAACTTACCAGAACCTGTGGGATGCAATGAAAGCAGTCCTTAGAGGAAAATTTATTGCACTGAGTTCCCACATTAGGAAAACAGAACGAACACAAATAAGCAACCTGATATTACACCTGAAATATCTAGAAAAAGAAGAGCAAGCCAAGCCCAAAGCCAAAAGAAGGGAAAAAATTATAAGGATTGGAGCAGAAATTAATGCAGTAGAGACTAAGAAAACAATGCAAAGAATGAATGAATCAAAGAGTTGGTTCTTTGAAAGAATAAATAAAATTGATAAGCCCCTAGCCAACCTAATTTAAAAAAGGAAAGAAATGACTCAAATTCATGCAATATGGAATGAAAAAGTTGAAATCACTACCAACTCTGTGGAAATATAGAAGATCATCAACACCTATTTCAAAAACCTCCATTCTCATAGATTCAATAACAGAGAAGAAATGGACAGATTCCTAGAAACATATGAACCACCAAAGCTGGATCAAGAGGATGTAAAATTGCTGAATAACCCAATTTCTATTAATGAAATTGAAAATGTAATCAAATCCCTACCAACAAAGAAGACCCCAGGCCTAGAAGGATTCACTGCGGAATTCTACAAGAAATACAAAGAAGACTTAATGACAACACTCCTCAAACTCTTCAATGAAATTGAAAGGGAAGCAATTCTCCCTAAGTCATTCCTGGAAGCAAATATCACTCTAGTACCAAAACCTGAGAAAGACCCAACTAAAAAAGAGAACTACAGGCCAATCTCCCTAGTGAACATAGATGCAAAAATTCTCAATAAAATATTGGCAAACAGGATGCATCAAATCATCAAGAAGATTATACACCATGACCAAGTGGGATTCATCCCAGGCATCCAGGGATGGTTCAACATACATAAATCAATAAATGTAATCCACCATATCAATAGAGCCAAAAGCAAGAATCACATGATCATTTCTATAGATGCAGAAAAAGCTTTTGACAAGATCCAACACCCATTCATGATAAGAACCTTACTGAGAATTGGAATAGATGGTCTTTACCTCAATATGATAAAGGCCATCTACAAAAAACCAACAGCCAATGTCATATTAAATGGCCAAAAACTGAAAGCCTTTACCTTGAAATCAGGCACAAGACAAGGATGTCCCTTATCACCGCTCCTATTCAATATAGTACTGGAAATACTAGCCAGAGCAATTAGACAAGAGAGAGAAATATAAGGAGTAAAAATAGGAAAAGAAGTTAAATTATCATTATTTGCAGATGACATGATACTCTACATAGAAGACCACCAAACCTCCATTGAAAGTTTCCTAGATATAATAAATAAATTCAGCAATGTAGCTGGATACAAAGTCAATACTCAAAAATCAATAGCATTCTTATACACTAACAACAAAATCACCGAGAGAGAAATAAGAGAAGCCACACTCTTCACACTAGCATCCAAAAAAATGAAATGCTTAGGAATTAATCTAAAGAAAGAAGTAAAAGAGTTGTCCAGGGAAAATTATATTACCCTGAAAAAAGAAATCAAAGAGGACCTCAGAAAATAGAAAGACAATCCCTTGTTCATGGTTAGGAAGAATAAATATTGTGAAAATGGCCATTCTCCCAAAATTATTATACACATTCAATGCAATCCCAATGAAAATACCACTAACATACCTCATAGATCTAGAGAAATCACTCCTAAAATTCATCTGGATCCAGAAGAGACCTAGAATAGCAAAAGCAATTCTAAGCAGCAAAGCCAAGGCAGGAGACATCACAATCCCTGACTTGAAGTTATACTACAAAGCTACCGTAATAAAATCAACATGGTGCTGGACTAAAAACAGACTTGAAGATCAATGCAATAGATTAGAAAATACAACCACAACTACAAACATACTCAACCACCTTATCTTTGATAAAGGGGCCAAGCATGTTCACTGGAAGAATGACAGTCTCTTTAATAAATGGTGCTGGCAAAACTGGCTATCTGTATGCCAAAAACTAAAACTAGACCCATGCCTATTGCCATGTACTAAACTAAAATCTAAATGGATCAAAGATCTAAATATTAAAACAGAAACACTAAATCTGTTGGAAGACAAAGTAGGTAAAAATCTTGAAGACATAGGGGTAGGTAGAGAATTCATGAACAAGAACCAAACTGCACGGGAAATATTTCCCTGAATCAATAACTGGGATCATGTCTTATTAAAGAGTTTCTGCATGTCCAAAGAAATCTCCAGCAGAGTGAAAAGAAAACCCACAAACTGGGGAAAAAATCTTAGTGAATTGTCCCTCAGACAAAGGACTTCTGTCTAGAACTTATAAAGAATTAAAAAAAAAAATCAGACCCCCAAAATTTAAAGACCCAATCCAAAAACGGGCATCCAAGATGAAGACACAGTTCTCAGATGAAGAAATATGAATGGCAAATAAATACATGAAAAAATGTTCATCATCATTGGTCATTCGAGAAATGCAAATTAAAATCACACTGAGGTTTCATCTCACTCCAGAAAGAATGGCCAGGATCAACAAAACTACCAACAACAGATGCTGGAGAGGCTGTGGGGAAAAAGGAACTCTTCTGCACCATTCATTGGTGGGAGTGTAGACTGGTGCAACCACTGTGGAGGTCAGTCTGGAGATTCCTCAAAAAGGTGGGATTGGAGGTCCCATTTGACCCAGCTATTCCACTAGGCATATTCCCAGAAGAATTGAAAACATCATACCACAGTGATATATGTGAAGCCATGTTTATAGCAGCACAACTTGTAATGGACACACAATGATGACTACAATTATGGAAGAATAAATAAGCTTGTCCAGGAGGTCTCTATCATCTTAATCTTAAACTGCCTTGCTGTATCTGAGGATAGAAGTAGTGTTTCTCCTCAAGGGAAGCAGACACATGCCCAGCTACTTCATTTTTTTATGACTCCATGTTTGCTGCACATGATGCTCACATTCCTCGCAGGAGTTGGTCCATGTGTGTAATTCGTCTCCTGCCCCCTTCTCCTGCCCTCTCTGCCTCCTCCCTCCATATCTTGATGCCTCTCGTTTGAATTACCTCTATCTCTGTTTCTTGTTGCCTGTTTTTTATTTTGCTCTTTGGAGCAGCATCCTCCAGAGCGTCTTTCCAGGCACCATGCCCAGTGTCAGCGCTCTGGTCACCACCCAAACCACCCATCGCTACTTAACCTGATGACTGAAAAAGCTGCATCCACAATATTGTTTGCCTCTCTTGTTTTTTTTTTACAAATATGAAAATGTTACAAGAATCTGATGATCATGTTAAACTTAAAGAAGTAAAAACTTTCTTCTCTCATACCCTGCCTCAGTATGTTTCTGAAATACGACAGAACTACCCTTCTGAGTTTTACAGAAATTCTAGACTTTTGACTAATTACTGTCCTAAGTATCCTGGATGGGCTACTTTGTGTCACTGTGTTGCAATGGTGTTGGATAACCATTAACACCATTTCCATGCAATGTTTCCCCATAAATGTGTTGACTACAACTGATATGGTAGCTCAAAAGTTGTGGAAACAGGCAAAATTCTAATTGGAAGTTAGTCTGTCAAAACTTGTTTTGTTTAGGTGAATTAGCTTTTCTTTCCTTCTTAGTTGCCTAATCTCCACCTCTTGTCTAGAATTCATGGAACTGAACCATTACTTTGGTAGCCAGACTTTGCAGGAGGGGTGCACATTCAAACGAAATCATAAGTTGTCCTGGAAACAATGAACCCACATTTAACTGTCTGCATCACTTTCCCTGTCTCGGCACTTGCATAAGGTTTTTAAGTCATATTCTTATCTAGTTTATTTGGAATGAAATATATTACTATTTCATCTGCACATAAGGAGTAAAATACATGCAGAGCTTTGCTCAAGCCACAGGCATAAGAAAAGTGAGCATCCCCAGACTTTTAAAGTCACTTTGTTTTGAAATAATTTACAAGAATGATTTTACTCTCTTTTCAAATAAGTATTTCTGTTAATTTTCAAGTTCAAAATCTGTATTCAAATAATTTCCCTTCATGTCAATAAAAATACTCCAACCAAAACATACCTAGCATTGCAAAAAGGGTCCATTTATACCCCTAAAAGGTGATACTAGAGTATGCAGAAAACAGACCTGTACTCCTGCTGAAAAAGAGTTAGACCTTTCTGCTCTGATCACAAAAGCTCCTCTGAAATGAATGTAACAGAACTTTGACATAATCAATAATATAATCAATAAACAGGATTTAAAATCTAAAACAGACAAGCTGCTGCTGTGCCAGGGCGAGAACTATCAGCGATTCCTGAGCTCTGCATCATGTTGGAACTTGGGGCACTGGGAGAATAGGCAGCTTGTTCACTGCCCTGGTGAGTGGCCGGGGGCCTGCCAGTGTAGCAGGCTAAGAATCAGACATTGATCTGTCCACCCCCCCCCCCACAATAAGCAAGTAGGAGCTGGAGGTCTGAGTATCTCTTGGGAGGATGAATGTATGCGGTGTGGCAAGTAGGGGGGATTTCCTTCTACCATCTCTTTGGAGGCAAATATTTTTATCACTGTTTTGCTCAGTTCTGATTAATGGTACTGCTCTATTCAATATTGTTTTTATAAATTCTATATTTCCTTCCATTTTGCTCTACCTGATTGAAAGAACAGCTAATGTGACCAGAACAGGATGTACTATTGTGCCTATTGCTCATGTCCTGGTGACTTGCTGTGAGGTTCTGTGCCAATTTCACTGCACTGCCTCACATGGGTTTGTTCTGTCTTGTTCTGCTGTACTTTGCTACCTTCAAAAAAAAAGTAGATAACAAAGTAACAAAATGCCTCCAAAAAACTCCCAATTCCACCAAAGCTAATCCATGGGGCATGGATAAGGAGAACCTCAAAAACAAAGCAACAGAATAATATAAGGTGATTAAGAGGTGAATGACAATGACAAAGGAGGTCAATGAGGTACTGAGCAGCCTGAAACAGGATATAACTGGACAGATGATGGACATGAAGAGGAGAGGGAGGAGAGGAGAGTGCTCTAAAGGATATAACTGCATTTATGTTTAAGTGTGTAAGATTGATAACCATGTTGCTGGGTTGTTGTTGTATCATTGAACGGAACTCTTTGCAGTCTCACTGTTTGAATGCCCATTTTGTACGCTTTAATTTTGTAACTTGAACAGCTGTGTCTAATAAGACAGTGTGTAATTTGTCAACTGGTTATTTCTTACTGTTTTTTTCTGAGATTCTGTATTATTTCTATCCCGTTTTCTGTTTTGCTTTTTTTCTCTTTAAATAAAAAATAAAATCTAAAACATACCACTGTCACAAATGTCTACATATATTCTTCATAAACTTTAGGTGAAGATTCAAGGTCTAAACTCAGGAAGCCTTCATTCAGTAACATCCACCTAGTGCCAGCCACATGTCTAAAGTTTAGTTTGAACAGGGCTGGGAGGAAGTCAGCTTCCTGTCTGAAGCACTGAGTTGGGTTTATTAAGGTACCTTGAGGTCTGAGGGAAGAATCACAATTTGTTTTCTTCATGTCTTCACCATATGCATCTACCTCCTTTGGTTTGGAATCCCAAGACATGTTTCAACTTTCTTTCTGCTTTCTTTTCTAACCTACTGGAAAGATGTCAGTTTTGACCTTCCAGATACCCTGGCAAATGCCATAATATTGATATATTAGCCCTGACATTTCTAACATTACACAGAAATAAAATATGGACCCATTCTGAACCACGGCAGTAAATGCTCTGCAGCAACAAATAAATTTCTAAAATATAAGTAAGTTAGAATGACAAGAAAACTAGTTTAAAAGGTGCCTACAGACAAGAAGTATGTACTGGAACATATCTTGACTTCTGGATGCTCTAGAATTAGATGTGAAAGATTTACTAAGTGAAAGGGATTTTGGGGTCCAACCCCTATCAAATATTCATTTTCATACCTACCTTCTAAGAGCTCCATGCCTGTGAGAGAGATAAGGGACAGGAATGAGATAGTCCAGATATCTTCTGGTTAATTTGCTCTTATACCATATTCTCATATAAAGGAACAGTGCTTCTTTAAACTATGCCATAAAAAATGGGCCTGAAATATAGAAACTGAATGCACAACCCTCAGACAAACCACTTTGAAAGGAAATATTTGCTGGATTCTTCTCAAGGAGATCAACAAGTCTTTAATTCCATTAATAAAGTCAATATTGCATCCAACTCAGAGTCTTATGTGTATGATGACTTGTCATAATAGATTCATTTTCCAACTAACTCTTTCAACAAGTTTTCATTCCGCAACCACTAGGTAATAGGAGCTGGGTCTTAAGCACTAGCGACACAGCAGTGAACACAAGGAGGTAAAGATCACAGACAAGGACCTAGAGACCTCCAGAGGAAACACATCTGGGCCACTTGGCATGATGATAGACAAAAGAAAAAGGAAACAGTCACACAAAATAAGGTGAGGAGGAGGAACAAGACAAGAACACATGTGTATGAAGCGCGGCTCCATTTAATTACGACAGGGAAACTGCCAGGCGGTTCTAAACAAACAAAAGTCCAGTTCTGTTGGTGATTGCAAAGATATAATTCTGGCTATTGGTAAATAATGAAACAAAGGTGAAGAAGAGGAGAAATGAAGTCACCATGGATCAATGAAGAGATAATGAATGATCAATGATAGAGGGAGAAATAAAAAGATGGGTTTAAGATATATTTTGTAGGTAGGCTCCATGGGACAAAGAAAGAATTAGAAATAAAGAGCAAAATGGGAAAATTAATCAAGGACTCTGGGGTTCTCATTTGAGTAATCAGATAGAAAATGGTACCCCTTTCAAGGAGATGGGAATTCAGAAACAAAGATCTATTGGTCAGAGATGTAATGAGCCAGTCTACTAAGGAGAAGCACATACACAATTCTTTTAAGTTGCTCATGAGAATAAGTCACTAAGCCTCATGCTGCAAATGTTACAGACTAAACTTTATCCACTTTCCACTTCCGACCACCAAGCCTTCCAACCCCCATCACTGATCTGTTTGTTTTTTACTTATATGGCAGTGGAAAAATGATACTCTAAGATGGACACACCAAAGGATACATGTTAAGTCAAATGGAATCCAAAGAAGGATTTCATAAGACTATAGAAGCCAGCACAAAGTCATGTTTCTGAGTTTGTTTTCACTTTATCTCATCTTTGCATCTGGCTAACACTAAAAGTAATGCAGTATATCTATATATTTTTTTGTTAAGCTAGAAATAATAGCCCATCTCCTACACAAACATTTATATTATGGAGTTGACATTAGAGTATTGGAAACCAATGCATTTTCCTAGTCCAAGGAATACTAAAACTGCAGGCAAATCATCTTCTTGATATCACTGTATAATTTGAAAATAGGTAACATTTAATCGGTTTTCTGTCTCTGTGAAAAAATAGATGAACTAATCAATTTTAAAAGAGGAAACATGTTTTAGAGGCTTCAGCCTATGGTTGCTTGTCCTTGTCACTGGGGTCTGTGCTCACCTCGCAGTGGCCAGGAGGCAAAGAGACAGAGATAGCGCTGAGAGCCCCACTGTCCCCTTTAGGGACATAACAGCAATTACAGGGCCTCCCGTCACAAGACCTCACCCTCTGAAGGCTGTGCTACCCCCCCCCCAATACAGCACAGCCAGCAAGGGGCCATGAGGGACACATCAGGTCTAAACTACAGGAGGTACCCAGAGCTAAAGTGCAGCTTGGAAGGAACTAAGATCTTACCGTCATGCTAAGCACCAGGAACACTTTCAAGAAGTCCTGACCTAACACAGTTTAGCTGCCAGGACATTTAAAGTCCAGAGCTTTGCTGTTAGTCATTTGGTCAGAAGAACTTAAAAAGTAAGTTCTTTGGGATCTATCTCAGATGAAACAGAAAAGACCCTCATTAGTCTAGGTCAAATAATTTCAACTATGGTCCTTGCCTAAGTCAAACCCAACTGAATTTTTATTAACAACACGTAACTACTATACAATGGCTATATGTGATAATTAAACTTCCAGACTTCCAAAAAAGTTGGGGAAAAATAGAGTCAATTGTTTCTTGAAAGAAGAGAAAGAAGTTTTTCCAGTTGTCATGGACCACTTTATAAAGCAGGCAGATCCCAAGGCCATGGTGTGTTCTGACCTAATGCCATTCCCATGTAAGGCTCATGGGGCATTCAGGCAGCACGAGCGCTTTGTGCCGCGGGGCCCAATGTCAGCCTCTAATCATTTGTCAGGATGGTAACTTTGGCTGCCTTTTTCCTCTTCTTTCAAATTTAGCTCAAAAATTCTCTCCTCACAGAGTATTTTCCTCCTCACCTCTCTTTATCTGGTATTTAAAAGTGCTTAACAAACCCCTGCAGTTAAAAACCACTCAGCCCGACTGTCCCCAGTGCTGAGGGAGACCCTGATTTAGAGACACACACTGTTGATGATACATTGCCCTGAACAAGCCATATGCAATGCCTTGTGAAGCTGAGTTTCTGAAGATTATTGTTTGTGCTCTTGGACGTTGTCCTAATCTCTGGTTTACTGACTTCCTCACCAACACATCAGGTCTTCCCTGCAATTTCAAACTGGATATTTTACTCACTACCACTTCAAGACTTAAGTTGGCTCTTGGGACACTCCCTGAAAGCCTTTACTGAGTCTCATTGGGTTACTTTTCCATGTCCCTCATGTGTAATGACCCTCTCTCTACATGTGAGCAAGCTTTACAATGACCTCCCCAACCCAGCTTAAACCAAATGCCCACATAGCTTCTCTTCCCATTTGCTTACCAATCACATACCTATCTGGGCCATTGTGTACCCTTTAATCCAGTTGCAATTTTAATGCCCTTTCAGTGTAGACCTTCCAACCTTATGAAAGCCTAAAAAGAAAAAATAAGTTATGCAAAGTCAAAATAAAATACAACTCCTGGCTTGAAGTTGACCATTATTTCTAAAATGTCATTCTCCCCACTGCCCAAGGAAATGTCCAAATGCATTTACATGTTTTCATATTAAGCTTCTTAGTATAGTCGCCAGTGACAATACAGTTAGAAGAATATAATAATAGTTTCTGAAGTTGTTTGGAATGAAATGCCTTTTATGTTTGTGCATTAGCTCTAAGCACATGTAAAGATTTTTATTACAGAAATCAAAGCTGCTGATGTTTGCTTGTCAGATGTCCTGTTCTCTAACTTCATAGACAGTGTAAATACACCCTCTGTACGGTGACCTAGAATGTGTCATTTTAGGTAGAGTAGTAACTATGAAGTTTGGTGGTCACAGAGAGCATAGAAAACCTGGACAGTGAAAAGAATGGTGAAATTTCTCACATGTTCTCTTAGCCACTCTTCAGAGTTTTAATTTTAACTCAGACTGGTTGGGCAGGGCCAGGTGGAGTTAAGACTGGAGACAAAAGGTGGGCAGTGTGCATGATTGATGGAAAGGGGGTGTCAGTGGAAAGGTGTTTAAGGAGGAAAATAAGGAAACCAAGCTAACAAAATCAGAATGCAAATGGTCCCAAATGTGAACTTACCATCAACTATGGGGTGTCCAGGTGTTTTCTTTTGCTACATAGATAAAATCATCAGGATGTCAAACACCTAGGGCTAAGAGTGTCGTTATGTCCATCTGTTTCCATTTTATTGTGTGCTTTCTCTCCAGATAGCTTTACCTATAGCTAAGCACACTTAACATGGTGACCCAGCCATAGCAGGATGGATGTGTTGCTCAGCTAGCTCTATGCTCCTTTCAAAGGGAAACCACGCCAGCAGCAAACCCTTGCCTGGGACCCCTGAGCCAGGGAGCACGTCTAATCCGAAGGTGCTTCCTCTTGTGAACTTGGCTGCTGTTTCGCCTAGTTATCTAGAAGATCTACAGGTGAAACCTAGGTGTTCTCGTGGATATGGAATTTTTATGGAAGTGCACGTCAGATATGGAATGTAAGCTTCTGTCAATGGCGAAGAAGCAAAAGATGTAAATGAGCAAGGGGGAAAAAACAAGAGGAAGCAGATGGTTAACACCCTTATGAAAAATCAGTGTGGATTGCAGAACCATTGCCCTCTTGGTAGAGATAGAAATATTGTAGAGAATTGGTGCTGGGTTTTCTCTGTTCCTATCACCCATTATTCCAGTCCCTTGCTACTTTACTGTGAACTAATGTGGGACCTTTACAAACACAAAGTGTCACATTGTCATAGAAAAAATTGCAAACCACACAGTTAATACGTGGGCCTAATCATGAAGTCACACATCAGATCTGAATGATTTTTGAGCCTAGGAAACTAGGGGCCCCCAAAAAATAGAGAGAGCAAATTCCCTAAGATATTTCCAGGAAAAAGAGAGGCAACAGAAATAAAGACAGATGTGTAGGTGGTGATTAGATATCAAAACACTCACAGGGGTACAAAAAGTTTGATTTTCTATATAAGTCAGCATCGAACAGTTCACCTGTAATGAAATCCACATTTTCTCCCCCTAGACTTTGCAAGATACAAGCCCACTGGTGTGTGCACATACTCAAGTGCTACGGATGTAAAACCATGATGCACGAATTCCATATGTTCAGTATATAATTTAAGATATAAATTTTCTGTACTATAAAACTATTCAATGCGGTTTATCACAGTCCAAGCTGAGACACTATTTCTTGTACGTATGGTCTGTTCTGAAAAGCATCCCATATACACAGAAGTGTCCCTTAGAGATCTAAATAAGAAGTTGAAAAGGAAACTAAGAAACAAAGGCAAATTAGCTTTCAGACTTATTTGTTGCTTTTCCCTAAACTATGTTTTTCAATGTGAAGAGAGAACTCACAAAATGTTTTTAAAGGAAGAGAAATGAATGGAAAGGGAAGAAATTGATTTAGCCCTAGTTGGTCTAATGCTGAAGGACACAATGAGTTATTAATATATACAACCATGTAAATGGATTATTTGACTAAGTTATTTCAAAATTATCCAATAAATTCTCTGTAAACTGAAATCTAACTGCAACCAGTTTATTGCCTGTGAAATGTATATAAACAATGACCTTACCTACCTGTGATGCTGATTGTGAGCACTAGGCTTATTAAAACACTTGAAACTCCTAGAAGATAATGTACGAAATTATGTTTTTGATAATATTACACATGTACATAACTCATGGATTCTTTTGAATGTGTTAAACTACTAAAAGATTCCAAGGGTGCATCTTTAAACACACACCCAAATAAAGCTGTTCGGCTTTACATTTGCATGTGTGAGTAATTAGAATATAATTTAAAGCAGTATTCCCTTGTCTAAACCTTTTACTCTGCTTCCTGCAATGAAATTAAAGAAAGATATAGAATCTGAAGTACTTTTGTCTTCCTTTTAAAAATAGTTAGTAGTAAAGTGTGCTCCAAAGGGTTTCCACAAAGGCTAGAGGAATGAGTAATACTGGAATATGAAGGCACACACAAACAAGTGTCACCAGCCAGCACTTTCACTGCATTTCTTACAATGTCACCTCCAAGATACACATATGGAGACACAGACACAGACACAGACACAGAAGTCACTGTATTTCTTGAACTCTAATTTATATATAACCATATTTAAAATAAAAATTTATATATAACCATATTTAAAATATTTTTTTAAATCCATGTGAAATATCATGTCATATCCCTTGAGTTCTAATTACATTCATTATAGATCTGTGTATATCTGTGTGTAAAATGCTCATAATAATCATATATATAATATGCATATACAATATATAAAACTATACTTAGTGTAAGTATTTTTAAAACCATTTTAGAATTTATACTATGGATTCAACATAGTGACTAATGAGAAGGCAGGGTGTTTGAGGAAATAAAGAGAAAGAGCTATGAGTTCCATTACATTAGCACTCAGAGGGAAAAGAAGCCAGGGTCATCACTGAGCTTGCACTGTGCACCTGTGAGCCTGACCAGCACACCATGGGGCTCACAACTGTTACTCATCAAGTCATCCAACATTTTCTAAAGTAAGGCTGTGGATGTAGCTCAGTAGTAGAGTACTTATCTAGGCACTGGGTTCAGTCCCACTACTGTTAACAAAAATGTATGTTAATATTAATGGTTAGTAAGTCACTACATAAACCAGTTTTTAAAATATTTATGAAGACTTAAAGCTTCTTTTGCAAAGGTTACGTTGACAATACTGATGTACCATTTTTCCCTGCTCTAAGTTCCAATGGCACCTAAAAACACACTTTCCATGTCATCCCATCCTCTCTTATGCATTACATTACAAACATGCTCCAATTAACTGTTGCGATGTTGTGTCTCCATTAGGAGCATTCTAAGTCCATGTGGTGGTGAGAAAACTTTATATAATGCCTGATTCACCAGTGATGCTTAGATAAGGAATTGAATTATTGATGGTTATTAGTACAATTGAAAGAAAGAGGGATTTAACCACTTTGTCTTCCCATTAATTAAGGAACTTTTCCTCATCTGTGAGGTGGGATTGATTGAATCAGTGTCATGGTCTATCCTGTGCCATAACAAAATACATAACTGGCTCTCTCCCCTTTCTGGATGAAGGATAGATAGATAGAGCAGAAACATCTAAAATCTATTTGGAGTATGATGACCAAATTAATATAGTAACTATGTATTTTAAATAATTATCATAAAAACATAAATTTACTAAATGAGTAAAAGAAAAAAGTTAGAAAAACAACAATTTATGAGTAAGTTTGTAATACCTTTTGATATATTAAAATGTGACTTAGCCTCCCATTTATGAACCCCAAAGCATGCAGATTAAATGTACAATAATATTTTATAATCACACACAGTTTTTAACTCTGGGATGTTTTATAATCCTTAGCTCACTAGTGTTCTCAACTGCTATTTCTCTACAGTAAACACTGTGGATATAGGATGGACCACTTAATATTTTGTTATAGTAAGAATAACAGAAAATATTACTATTTAATGCCTTAATGTGTTACCTCATGAAGTTCTCACCAATCTTTGATGTGAGAACTATTTTCCTTGGTGTACAGGCTGGAGCCCTCACTGCCTCATAAGTGGTGGAAATAGAAATGAAAATTTGCTTCTGAGACTGAATTCCCCTGTCAAAGCCTGACCACCACCAACCACAAACTCAGGAGTATTTCTAGAATTAAATTGGATGTAAGTGGAAAGCAAACAAATTTGAACACAACTTTTCCCTTCTTGATCCAAAGTTAAGACTATTTTGGGCCAAGGGGAGGATTATAAACTATAATATTCTTTTCAAAGTTATAAAATTTCCTGTAATAGCTAAATCTTGGAAACAATGCAAATGACCATCAACTAAGGAATGGGTAAAAAAATGTGTAGGTTTTTAAAAATATAATGGAGTACTACTAAGTCATAAAGAAGGACGAGCTTTAGACTTTCATAGATAAGTGGATGAAACTTGAGACCATACTGTTAAGTGAAATAAATCAGACATGTATTTGTAAACATCATATAGTCTCACCAGTGTGAGAAGTTAAATGAGTAATTAAAGCGCAAAATGTAAAACAAATACTGTGAATTGGGAAGATGTTTAAAAACAAAGAGACACTGTGATGAAGAAAGGAAAGAAGAGAGAAAGAAATATATTATATATATATATATATATATATATATATATATATATGCAAGATAGTTAAGATAGTTATACTGGTAGTTTCTCTTAGTTCATTGGAAAGAAAGGTTTGTGCTACTATTGTTTGGAAAATATCTCATACCTATATCTTACACCCTGAGTAACTACTCTGAAGATAATAATATGCAATGTATTAATTATTGTTACTCTCCTAATATCTTGTTTTGAAATTCTGTTACTTTTTTCCTCTTTTTAAAATAAAAAACAGCCGGGCGTGGTGGCTCACGCCTGTAATCCCAGCACTCGGAAGGCAGAGGCAGGAGGACCATTGCAAGTTCGAGACCAGCCTAGGCTACAAAGTGAGCTCAAGGCCAGCCTGAACTGCATAGTGAGACCCTGTCTCAAAAAGACAAAAAAATTAAAAAAAGAAATAAAATAAAATAAAAAACAATTATACAAATTCCATGAAGAAGAGTTTGAAAACAGCTGAACAGCTGTTATTAATAGCTACTTATTAACTTTAATAAATGTTTAAAGCACATATTCTAATCTAGCAGTTTTACACCTGAAATTTTATCCTATACATAAACTCATTTAGGCATGAAATACACAAATAAGGCCATGCATCTTGTAACTTACTTCTCCCCTAACTAACCACTATTTGAGCAAACCTATGACTGCCATAAAGAGAAACATAATTCAGTGGTTGAAAATAACAAAGCACTTCTATAACTACTGGTAAATAAACAATGCCCAAATGCAGTAAAGAGAGAGAGGTAAGAAAGTGTTAGGGATTACAAGGAAAACGATTACATATAGGACACATAATTTACAGTATTATTTTATAATGCTCAACCAAAGAGTCAAATACAAAAGAAAGCAAAGGAAATCTGTCCACACACTAAGACACAAAGAATCCATCTGAGGGCCTGGGTCCCGTGGCAACATCCTGCCTGAGTCCAGCGGAAGACCTAGAGCCCATGACAGTGCCTCCATGAGTCTAACTGGAGGCCTAGAACCCACGACAAGGACTCATGCAAGCCTGTTTCATGGATCTGTGCTGGGAAGACCCAAAGGTCAGCGGTGGAAGCTAGAAAGTCTGTGCCAGTAGGAAGAAGATCTGTGCCAGTAGGAACAATGCTCAAAGTTAGGACAAGAGCTCCCCCGATGAGAACCGCAGCCACCCTCAGCAAAAAACAAGGTCCCAAGTCCTCTGATGACGAGAACAGCCAAGTTCCTATCAGGAAAGAAGCTCGACAAGCCCCTCCAGGGAAACTAACAGCCACAGGAGAGCCAACAACACTCTTCCTGTCCAGCCTCCCTTTCATGCCGGCCGCAGTCCTCACGTGGGCCATCCACACTCAGCACCACGCCGATTCGGTTCAGCTGGCATCACAAGGTGACCACCAGTTACCAATCCACCACAGAAGGTATGAAGTGAGATGTGTCTTGAAAAGAAAAAAGGAATATGAATACATAGAAAATAGCTGGAGAGATGTAAAAAGAGCTGGTTATCATGGTTCCTCTGAAAAAAACAAAACTGACGCCAGCATCAGTGCAGGAAGAAAAAGTATTTTTCACTGCAGTGTCTCTGGTACATTTAAATTTTACTGTCGACCTATGTGTTGCCATTTTTAAAAAAACATTTTAAGTAAAATATTTTCCAAGAGCAGAAATTCTGAGAGTAACAATCATGAATTCTATCAACCATGACTTTTCAACTGAAGACAAGAGAAAATCAATCATAATAAATAATACAAAACCAAACATTTGCTGACAGTATGAGGATTGCTTTTATCAGACAATATGGGTAAAGGCTTCCGGGACAAAACTAGACCTGCTGGGTTTCTTCCCGACTGAATGCAGTGGATTATCTCGAGCCGCTCGGTCTTCGCGCCCTCTCTCCCTCCTTCTTCCTTCCATCCCTATTTTGCTTTCTCTCTCACCACCTCTCCTTCACATTTATTCTTTGAACAATGTAGTAAACAGAAAATTGATTCCAAAAATGGCAATAGGGCCACAAAATGAAATGATTAAGAACACCCTTGTTTTGTACTTCTCTCGTTGCAGATATACAGACATCAGTTTCCCCACCACTAAAAGTAGATGTTTTTGCTTAAATAAAATCCATAGGGGGTGAATGTTTGCTGAGGGTGATGATTAGGTTCTGTCACCACTGCTTGCACATCCGTTACTAGGAAGTCTATTTTTCACCATGTGTCTCAAAATAGGATTAGCTCTTTACCTACAGGAAGAACAGCGCCCGCCAACCCCTCTGCTTCCAATGCACATGAAAAGTTTCCATCCCGGAGCAAAGGTAAACGCGAGTGTGCTGACACGGAGTCCTCACACCCAGGGTGTTCTGGAGACACGCTGCACGCCAGGCTGCTCCTTCTCTGCCCCGTCCCACGCGGCTCTCAGTGTTCCACGGTGAGGTCAGCGAGAGGATGGAGAAAAAAGGACAAGAGTCAGAACACAAAAAGCTTGCCCTCTCTCCTGATGGGAAGGAAGGAAGGAAGGAAGGAAGGAAGGAAGGAAGGAAGGAAGGAAGGAAGGAAGGA